>JAVQJS010078113.1:0-12264 GCA_036024795.1 Galaxias rostratus
ATCTATGGGATACTATTGATCAGAGAGTGTCAGGTTAAGATAAATGGTCAGGCATTTGGAGCCAACTTCTGCTGCTGAGCACACTGCTCTCTGCCAGTGGTGCTTTAGCCTGGTGTGTGGTGTGTGTGTGTGTGTGTGTGTGTGTGTGTGTGTGTGTGTGTGTGTGTGTGTGTGTGTGTGTGTGTGTGTGTGGGTTGGTGTGTGTGTATCTGTGTGTCTGTTGCTATGTCCAGGCCCGCTGTCTTGTCTGATCCCCAAGTCTGTGATATAAAGGGCCACTGGGTTGTGTCAAGGACTTTTGTCACTGCCAAGAGGAATCCACCCTAACATCCTCATACTACACACACTATACTACATACTACATTTGCAAAAATCTCACCAAAACTTTTCCCATGGTCGTTATGGTGTATTGTGTGTAGAACTTTGAGGAAAACAATTATTTAATAAGTTTTGGATTATGGCCGTAACATAACAAAATGTGGAAAAAGTGAAGCGCTGCAAATTCTTTCGAAAGTCATTGTAGATCTATTTAGTGTGTCTAACATCTGATGTCTTTGTGTGTGTCTGAGCTGTGTATCTGCATGTTTGTGTGTGTCTTTGTGTGTTTGTGTGTGTCTGAACTGTCTTTGTGTGTGTCTGTGTGTGTTTGTGTGTGTGTCTGGCATGTCTGCCTAGAATATGTGTCGGCCACACAAAGCTCTGCCTCACACCAGGCATCTCCACACAAATCACATATGAGGCAGAACAGTCTTTTTTGGGGTAATCAACTTTGGCTGACGTTTTCTTTTGCAACAAATAAAGGAAAGAAAATGGACGATAAAAGAAGTTGAAGGGAATGTTAGGCACGTTTTGTTGTTGAGTGCAGCAATAAAGCCTGAGGAGTTAGTGGAAGGCTGTAGAGAGGGGCGTATGTTGACTGGCATATAAAACGGTCCATTAACCCCTCCTATCCTTGTCCCAGGCACAGGCTTGTCCTGGGTAATTATCGGGACAGAAAGCAAAGCAAAACCTTTATTAGGCTTGAGATACACACCACTAAATTATACTCCAGGCCATTTTGAAGTGATGATAAAAATGTTAATAATATTAATGATTATATAAACAGCTAAAAGATGTATTTAACATTCAGCCTGTTGACCCTGCTAAAGACTGTCATGATTCGTGGTGGGTTACATTACAAGTGGGTTTGAGCAACTAGAACCCTTAGCTTTTGGTTCTGTAACTCTGGTTTGGTGAGCTTCGGTCCGTCTCAGCGGCCTGATCCTCGTTCCTCATCTGGAACTCATTTGGTTCCAGTGTGAGAGTTCAACACAGACACACTACCTCGGAGTACAATGCTGGCTGCGAGTGTTCCCCCGCTGTCAGAAGCCGAGCTGCCGTCCTACTGCACAGCCAGACAGATAGGGTTTCAGTCAGCCATTCAGCCAGACAAGGGATCAGTCAGCCAGTCACTCAGACGATCAGGCAGCCAGACAGTTATGCAGACTTGTGATGTTGGGGTCAACAGGGGGTGTAATGGAATCTGTGTGGCATGGCCCAAGTATTGGTTATTAGTAGCTGTGCTGTTAGGGAGGGGGGATCAAAGCATGTGCTTGATTCTAAGTCACGCCAAGAACGAGTTAAATTGTGTGTGACCTGAGCAAAAACAATGGAGCAGACCGTTAAAAAAGAACACTTTAGAACAGAGAGGGAGAGTAGTAGTAAAGAAGAGAGCTCTTCCAGAGGAGGAGCTTTTGTAGCCCTCTGTTATTTTAACACATATCTACTGCTGCCATGTGGACCTTCTCAGGGGGCGGGGCTTCAGTCTCGGCCCGTCCAATAGGGAGCGTGGCACAGGTCAGGGAGGAGGTTCCTCAGAGCAGGGTTGTTGAGAGCAGGGCTCTGTCTGAGTCAGCCTCTGAGTGGACGAGGAGCGGAGAGGAGAGCCCCCGGCTGTTGAGCACCACAGCTGGACTGAGGAGGGGATGACGGACAGGCAGCAGGTTTGGAGCATTGGGTAAGCATGGGTAAACATCTTCTCGTAAGCGTCTTGTGAGGTGAGGTGTGGTGATGAGGGTTGAGTGGACGTTGAGTGGGAAAACAGGGATGACGCTTAGCTTCTCAGTGAGTCAGCCTATCTTCTAGGGGGTTGGGGAAGGTTGGACGATCATCTTGAAGCCTTCCTTCTTCCAGTGAGCAACTGGCCTGTCACACTGACCCAGCTACGGAGGTGACTCATCATGTCAGGAGTAGAGTAAATATTATACTCGGATCGTAACCCTGCTGCTTTCCCGGTGTCTGGGAGTGATAGTCTGCACGGTAGCCTGGTTGTTGGGAAACAGTTGGCTCGGTCATGGTGGAAAAGTTGACTTGGTGTCGTTCGTCATGCTTTTATGAAAGCTATTATTGTTTTCCCTGACTCCTTGTTCTCATTGGCACTGGGGAATGACAATGGTGTTTACTTTCATCCATTTTCTTTGCCAGATGGTGACTGACGGTTAGTTTAGAGCTTGAGGGAAACTGCTGAAATACCAATACCTGCTCTATTACAGCATTATTATTATTACTCATATTTGAAAAATACTGGTGAAAATTGTATTTTGTTTAGAGAGGTGGTTGTCAGTGATGCAAGTCAGAAGAGCACTGGGAATAGTGTGATAACTCTTTAGTCCGAAGAAGGAGTCAAATAGAGGTCTGGGATGTGTTGAGGCACTGTGGGGGCGTAGCGTTCAGCTGGCTGCCCTGCCTGGACCTGGCTGACCTCGGGGAGAGACCGTGCTGAGCTCACAGGTCAACAGGGTCCCTTTCTCATCCGGACCTACGTGGGTGACTCACACAAACACACCGCCTGTTTCTCCAGCGTGTCTCCTGAACTGACTTCCTGGTCGAGTCACGGTGATCAGGTAGATGCTCCATGGTCATTGCAGGTTTGCTTTCGCTTTGGGCGGCTATGGCAGGAGGCTGAGGACACCATTAACATGCTGTTCCCTCTGCAGGCCAATTGAAACGCAGCACTGGGCTCCTCCAAGGCAGTGCTCATATTCAAACATGCCTTTCATTTTCGTTTCCCTCTGCATGCATGCTGCTCCTACATCAACCAGCAAGCCCGTACTCACCTCTAAACAGACCCCTCGCCCTGGCAACGTGGTCGGCTGCTGTGGCGTTTCCATAGAGGGGTAGATTGCTTCCTGCCTTGGCAGCGTGGAAATGCCCTTCCTGCTGGCTTTGTTGCGTTGCTGTGAGGCCCAGTGGCGTTTGCACAGCGCTCACGGTAGTAGAGGGGGCTCGTGGCGGGGGCTCTCTGCCTTTACACGTTGGGATAATGACGTGTTGGTTTTGGGCTGACTGTAGGACTGACTGTAGGGGCTGCCTTTGTCAGGTAGAGGGGCTTTCGAGAACCATTGATCAGTGGGAGGCCCTGACCCTTGTCATCCCCCACCACGCCGTAGGACAACAGGCCCACCCTCCACTTGTTAATCCAGCTAACCCTCACAGGGTCGGATTCTAACCAAGGTGTTGCTCCATTGGCCTCTCATTAGCCATGGCTTTAGGGTTGAGGGTTTAGGCTCTCTTTTTTACTCTTCTGAGCTACTTATGTAGGTGGCATGGCGACCCACACTTAATGTCTGTGTGTGTGTGTGTGTGTGTGTGTGTGTGTGTGTGTGTGTGTGTGTGTGTGTGTGTGTGTGTGTGTGTGTGTGCGCGTGTGTGTGAAGAAAAGTCTCAAAGTGTGGCTCTGCTAATTTAATCAACTGGCTCATCTTACCTAAGCTGAACCCTAGGTTTGGATATGCTACAATCTGTACATGTGTTCACGTGTGTGTTTGTGTGCACTTAGACGTGCGTGTCGGCCTGATGGGCCACTCAATTGAGAAGCCTACCTGTTCCGGTAAACAACAGATGGAGTACCGCAGAACTCCCTGAGGTACCCACGTCGGCTCACACACACACACACACACACACACACACACACACACATACACTAACACACACACACACACATGCTTTTATAAGAACAACTGACACCGATTAAAGTCCAAAAAGTTTTGTCATGGTGCAAAGTTTTTTGAGGAGACGAGAGCACGTCTGTGGTGCGGGTGTGTCTGTGTGTGTTGGTGAATGGGTCTGGGGCTAAGCAGTGCAGTGTATTGGGAGAGAGAGAGAGCCGGGAGTTCAGTTCTTACCTTAATCCTCTACTTGTATTTTCAAAGTGCTTCTCCTTCGCCAAGTTTCCGAAGGAAAGAAAGGGCAGGCTTTTGTCAGGGCGAGATGAACCCTAAATAAACAGGCAGAGGTGCAAAAAAGGGGAGCGAAAGATAAAGGGAAGACTTGAAAGATGATTGTATTTTCAACAAGATGAACTGAGAGAATAGAGAATGACAGCCAGGTGGTGGTTGGGGACGTCCAGCTGGGAGGAGAAAAATAAGGGGAGAACGTGTGAAACGGGCGGAGAGAGAGAAAAGAAACAGATGTTGAAAGAGAGATGAGGTGAAGAGGACGAGGGGGGGGGGGGGGGGGGGTGTAGTAGAAATGGGAGGAAGGGGTAAGGGAGCGAGTGGGAGAAAGTGCGCAAGCAAGCGAGCGAGGGAGGCGCCAGAAGCTTTGGGTGCTTTCCGTTGGGAGTGCAGCCAGGAGTGGAGCTCAGCGCCTAAGCCGCTTCCCAACCAGTGAAAGGAGGCAGCCACCGTCCTGTCCCTATAACCCCTCCCTGCACACACACACACACACACACACACACACACACACACATCTGGCAGTGAGAGCCGGAGTGTGAAAGGACACAATAGCGGCCATGTTTCTGTCACCCTGCAAACAGAGCAGCCGGAGGATCACACCAGGGCTGTTCCTGGAGGGATTAACAGACAGAGAGATGGACGGAGGGAGAGAGAGAGCCACAGAGAGAGAGGGGGAAGGGCACCAGAAGTTGGAAAAGAGACTGAAATAGAGAGAGATAGATGTAAGGAAGCCGTAAATACAGAGAGGGGGTGGGGGGGGGGGTGATGTAAAGAGCGGGCAGCAAAAATTATAAAGGAAGTGATGGTTGTGTGTGGGGGGGGGGTGAAACTGAGTTGGCAACCATGATTATAATCACAAACTATTCTGAAGCTTTTGAACAGCATTGAATAGGGAACGGCGACAGAGAGAACGACGAGGCCCAATCTGTCTGCCCCTAGACACTGTATCTGGTCTGAGGAAAACAGGACTGCTCAAATACCCTTGGCCCAGATTCAGGCCCAGGGTGCACGATGCAGAAAAACACAACCTAAGACTTGGGATTTGCACAAGAAAATGACTATTCATGGTTTCTAAATACGTGTAGGTCCTCAAACCTTACAACAAACAAAGCACACTCAATGCAGCTAGTCCTTGAATATTTCGGAAAATATAATTTTCTTGAGGGTAGTCTTATTATTTGTCAAATTCACGCAAATGCTGACATCAAGATGTTTGAGGCTCAAGGAATCACGATGAACTGAGGTAAATGGTGTTTTCGTGGGTTGTTGAATATGAATAGGGCGGTCCTAACAATGGCCAAGGCTCTGTCTTCTGCGACGACACATTGAAACGTTCCGGTTAGCAGCGTCATGACGACGGCATGCTTTTAGGGAGAGGTCTGCTGTGGTGCCATTGCAAAGAAATAGGCTTGAATGATTTACGTGGGAAACAATTCGTTTTCTGGGATGTGTCATCTGTTTTTCTCATGTGGCCCAACCGACAACAGTCGTGAACAATTGGAAGTCCGGGCCACCCAGAACTCGGACATTTCTGGAATAAAATCTAATTGGTTTGGTTATAAATTACTTCATTAGTCAAAGAGGATGTGTTACCGTCCAATATGGAAAGGACAGGTATGGACATAGGAAGACTAATGCATTTCTATTATGGAACTATGGCCTTCAGTGTTTCAGAAAGGCACATGCCATCTCCATGGAGACCTGGCCATCAATCTGGCTTGTCCTCCACATCGGAACAATGGCTTGGAAGGCTCGCGCCCAAATGTGCCCCTGCAGGTATCAATGTGGTGGTATTGTTTAGAAAAGGTGGTTTTCCAAGGCCGTTCCAGTAGCGTGCCGCTAGTGGCAGCACGAGGTCTTTGGATATTTCTGATCGCAGATGTTTCTCATGAGGCTGCCCTAAACTAGCTGTCCTGAAATGGTAGAGCCTGGAATGAATGGGGTTATTCCCGGGACAAAGGTCATTAGCTCGAGAAAATCTCTCGCAGTAGCTGCCTCCGCACACACCCACGCACACGCACACACCCACCCACCCACCCACCCACCCACACACACACACACACACACACACACACACACAAATAGATCTCTGCCAGCCAACGGTATCCATCGTCATGATAGGGGAGGTGTTTATTAGTCCAATGCCATTTCATGATAAACTGCTTTGGAGCTCAATGATTCCATTCGCACACAATCATTTCAGCAATCAGACAGTGCACATTATTCATCAGCCATAACACACCGCGACAGACTCACACACTCACACGCCAGACCCACACACACTTTACATACACATTAATCACGCTCTGGCATTCCCGGCTATACTCCTGGATTTCATTGGGGAAGCAGCGTCGTGCACGCGTTCCGTTCGCCGGAGCCGGACTGGTTCAAAAGAAAAATTCAATCTATTTCTGGGGATGGGGAAATTAAATCAACATACATTTTCAGTTACGCCGACAGTTTGATTTTGATGTTTTTCCCCCGTCCCTCCTCTTTCTGGGTGAGTGGGGGCTGGGATGGGACTGTGGATGTGCTGGAGTGCTGCTTAGAATACAGACACAGTGTGAGCGGGCTACAGGTAGGGGAGAACACTGGGATTGCGCCGCAATTAGAAAAGTGACAGGGAGCGAGGCGGGGATAAACAGCCTCCGAGCGAACAAAGACAAGCCCCCGGAAATAATAAGCTTTGACAGTTTACCTCAAAACAGGTGGACCCCCCCCCCCCCGCCCTCCCCCACACACACAAAGAGAGACGTGCGCGCACACACACACACACACCTGCACCGTCGCGGACCCACACGACACCTCATTTACCAGCCCATTTGTGGTGGTATCATCTTAAAAAGGAGAAGTCAGGCTGCCTCTTTTCTCCATGCTACTTCCTCCTCCACAGATAGCAATCTCTTAGGGGGCCCGGAGTGCAGAGCCAGGCCCGTGAGAGGCTTGTGATTTAGACTGGAGGGCCGGGTAATTGGGGCTCATTTGGAGAGACTGTCTCCATGTTATGCCCAAATAGAGTCAACCCCTAGCAACGTCCCCTCGTCGTCCATTAGCTACCAGGGAACCAGTGCCTATCCGCAGCTATATCAAAACGACTCGGACATAGACACCGTGCATAAACACCACTCTACCCACACACACACACACACACTGGGCTCCGACCTGTCGTCTCATAAGTCGGCGCCTATTTCCGGCGGGGAGCGCAGCTGCTTCTAAACAGAGAAAGAGACTCTGGCCCAAAAAGTTGTCGCCGTCTCCACTCGCCACTCACGGCACCAATTTAGCCGGCGCTCCTGACACGGCGCCGCACGCAGCCTCCCCGGGACCTGGCGGGCAGCGGGCGCCGCGGTAACAAGGACACCGGGAAGGACACGGTGGGATTAGACAGGTGTCATCCACACTGCTCCCGGCCGCCCAATAACAACCTGTCAGCCTCGGCGCCGCCATCATCATCGCCGCGGCCATCATCATCGCCGGTTGGGGAGCCGTCACGCTGCCTCTCCACCTCCCTCCCTCCCTCCCTTCCTCCTCCTCTTCCCCACTCCCCCGCTCTCCGTCAACGGACTCTCTGAAGAAGACGTCCCCCCTCCACCACTTTGGTTGGGGCGGTGTGGGCTGTCAGGGTGATGGGGGGTCCCCAAGGAAGCGGCCCGACCTTTCCTCATAAGGAGTGTGTGTGTGTGTGTATGTGTGTGTGTGTGTAAGTGTGTGTGTGTGTGGAGGCGGGGGTGTGTAATGAGATCACACACTGCGTGCGTGTGGAGAGTTGCTGTTAGGTGGGAACGGAGAGGGCGGGGGTGCGAGGACGAAGGGAGGGGGGGGGGGGGCAACTCTTCAACCAGGTCTGTGCCGTGACATCATTGAAGTAATTGCCTGACAGCCGCGGTGATTAACGTGGCGCGGGGCCTTGTGCCGGCTAGCACCACTTCAAATGGTCTCGCCCCCCACCCCCCTGCCTCCAAACAAAAAGCCGTCGGACCGGGTTAGCCGACGTCTTCATGTGCCGCGGAATCTCTGCCATGCTTGTTTACAAAAAGCAGAAACCCGTCTGCGCTGTCTATCCTCACAGGTCATGGAAAAGAGGCAGGGAGGATAATTACACACACCAACAATCTCAGCTAACAATTCTCTCTCTCTCTCTCTCTCTCTCTCTCTCTCTTTCTCTCTTTCTCTCTTTCTCTTTATCTGTCTCTGTATCTCTCTCTCTCTGTCTCTCTCTCTCTCTCTCTGTCTATCTGTCTTCCTCTCTCTCTCTCTCTGCATGCGGTCTCTTTGTTTCCCTCTTTGGCTGGCCCATCTCCCCCTGGGTTTCTATGGGGACGAAAACCACGCATTGGAAAATAAAATAACTTCCATTCATTTTGGCCTTGGCAGTGGTGTGTGAATCTTTCGTAATCATAATTTTCCCCCGGATGTTCTCCTCCAACCCTGCTTTAGGGATGCGCTCAACGTTCCCCAATCTATTCCAGTTTCCCTCAACATCAAAGTTCACACGATACATCTATGTACATTATTTGCTAATGAATGTGATTGGTGTGTGTGTATGTTTGTGTGTGTGTGTGAGTGTGTGTGTGTGTGTGTGTGTGTGTGTGAATGCCATATTTTCCTCACTGAGCGAGGAGCTGCTGTCCGGCTCTACTGTGTGTTGTGTGTTAAATAATGGCTGTGCGTTCCCTGTAATCCTGATGAAATGGGGGTTAAAGCGTGTCAGCTCGGCTGTTCCAGAGCACATTCCCCATCCCTCATGACCTTCTATTGCAAGCACCCTCCGTTGACATAATTGAACCGGCCTATGAGATATGATGAGGCAATAAGAGAGACGGAGGGGTAGGGGTGGGGGCATTTAGATGGGTTTCCACAGACAGGTGCCATTGATGTCCTTCAGTGGAAGACAGCTAGGGATGTTGGGGTCCGATCCGAAATACCCCAGCAGAGCGTAATCAGATTTGCTCTTTTCATTTGCATAAACATCTGATAGCAGGAAGTGGAAGAAATAATGAAATAAGAGAGAAATATCACTCTTCTTGGACGTGGCAGAAGAACAAACAGATTGACCATGCTCTGAATTCCAAAATCCTCCCCCGTGCAGGCAACACGTTCCTCACGTCCATCTTGGCGGTTTTTTTCAGCCTTGGTGTCAGTGTGTGTGTGTACGTGTTTGAGTGTGTGTGTGCGTGCATGTGTGTGCGAGCGTGTGTGTGCCTGTGCGTTCGTGTGTTTGTGTGTTTGGGGTGAGAGAATGTGGCGATACGGAGGCAGAACCAGGCTGTCCGGCCTACACACAATCCACCCCATCGTTAAATCACCTTTCCGCACCATCCGCCGAGACATGAGTATTCGCTTACTCAATATGTGTGTCTGCCTGAACGAGGAGAAAGGGACGAAAAGGCACGGGGCTCGTACGGAGAGGGTGGGTGAGTAGAGCGACAGCATGCGACGGAAGAAGAAAATAAGAAGAAAAAAGAGACGCAGACTGTGTCCTCCTCCACAATACCCACTTTACTTTTTCTCTGTATTCATTTTTACAAAGTATCTTTCTCTGCTATTACCTCCAGCCTGTCCCCCCCACCCCCCACCCCCTCCCCCCTTCTCTGCCACTTGTTCCTTATTAAGTTTTATGTTTCTGACCTAGGGAAGGGGGATGAGTACACAGATATATTACGGTAATTATCCAATTTTACAGTGCCTTTAAATGTCATTGAGAGGCAGAGTTATGACGCTAATACAATAAAGAGGGTTTGGACCAGAGGGATGATAACTTAATACTGGACTAGGGGACGGGGGGCCACAGATGAGCCACTGCAACAAAATGTCTGCACTGCTTGTCTCCGGCTCATAATGGCAATCACAGTCTGGACATTTTTTTATATACTGTGAACAACACATTACGCCTAGTCAACTGAGATGTATTATTTTTATATGGAAATGTTCACAAAGTGTAATATAGTTGCTTCTTATATGCATATAATCTCTATCCAACAGGTCATCCCCAACAGACATTTATACGGAATTTGATCAGCCGCCTTGTTAATTAAATTGGATTGATGTTTTAACATGCTTTGATGCATGTTCATATGCAACAAAATCTGAGTGAAGGTATAGAAATCATGCAGATAATAGCATGCATTCAGCTTGCATCCCCTTATGCATGTAACTCGTGCAGCCACCATGTTCTTGGGAAAATTCTGAAATAGAACATTTAGATTCTCTCCGTTCCGCGGAAACCTGGCCGGGAACAGTGTTATTTACTGTGGGACTGAGGCACTTTTGGGATCAGTTCAAATTCAAAGCCGTGCCAATCCACTCTTTCTTCCCCCCGCCCCCCACCCCCTCTTCCCCCCTCTCTCCGTCTCTTTCCCTCCCATCCTCTCTGTGTGTCTCTCTGTCCCGATAGATGGAGATGTGAAATATTTAAACACACTTTGTTGTTTGGGGGACAATGCACTCCAGCAGATGGGCCAGCCCTGCACAGACCCAATGTATGCAAATCTCCATACAAAGCAGCCCAGGATGTTTTCAATATAACACGAGCGCCTCGGGCCCTGTTTTAATCCCTCTTTACCCGCAGCCAGCGCTCTGTTTCATCCAGTCAAACGCCTTAAGCGCTATGTCAACTTGGACATCTGGCCGCACGACTGAACCAAAACCAAACCAAAAAGTGTGCGTGGTGTGTGTGTGTGTGTTGGTGGAGGAGTAGGCATTTGGGTGGTGGAGAAAGGGGTGGTGGCAGGTAGAAGTCAGAGGTAGAGAAGGTGACGTGAGAAGGTGAGTGTTTTTTTTTGTTGGACTGAAATGTTGCGCTAGGTAACCAGCCCCCTGGATCAGTACCTTGGGAGGAGATCAGTGGAGCAGACAGTGTTGATTCGGTACCGGGTTCCGGAACTGGAACCCCAAGGCGGCTGCAGGATGAAAAAAAAGAAGCGGTCACAGGTGCCAAAGTCATTCTCCTCCACATCTCCTTGTATTTTCTTAACTTGTGTTGTTTACTCAGCCTCTCTCCCTGTAAGAGTCCCTTGCACTGCAAACTCAAACATACACACACACACTTACACACACACACACACACACACACACTTATGCAGGACCATAACACGTGTGGTGCCTGCAGCCTTCCTGGTCAGAGTGCTGATCTTCGTCGTTGTGACATCTGAAGGGTGCTACAGCACAGCCAGACACCTGGATACACATGGCACCCTTCACTGTGTGTGCGCGTCCATGTGCAAGAGTGTGTGTGTTACATTGCGGTTAGGTGTGTGTGTGTGGGGGGGTTGGTTGCAGTGTTTTTCCTGCGGCTAGTTCATCAGGTTTTCTAGGATGGGCCGTAGGTTTTGTAGCTTATGGCGATGTGGTGTGTTCTTAGTGACCTACATGGTATGGAAAGCTCTGTGCCAACACTGCACATGCATGACATGGACACGCATGCACATAACGTGATGCACACAGCGTTGAGCGTAATACATTGTGGATGCCTTCCTTGGATATCGTGTTACCTTCTAAAATATCAAATGGCTTTGAAGCACTTTGGTAAAGCTAATGGCTAATCTCAAAGGCTAATGAAACTATAGCTAGTTAGTACAGTGACTTTAAACAGTAACTCTTATAGGACCAAACATGCTAGTTTATATCTGTGGAATGTATTTTGTTTTCTGGGTGATCTGAGGATACCGCGAGTTCCCGAGAATACTGTCGAGCACAGACATTCAATGGTAGCTCTCTAAAAACCTATCCCCTTCACTTTGTGTTTGTCGAGTGTGAGAGGAAGAGTGCCTGCAGGTTCGGTTGCATGATGGTCTGTGAATATATGCGGATACAAGGGGGTGGCGGTGCATGTTTGTGTGATCCCCAGGCCATGGTTTTTTGTGTGTGTGTGTATGTGTGTGTGTGTGTGTGTGTGTGTGTGTGTGTAGGTGAGTACAGCAGACATACCTGTCAGTTCCACAGCTGGTTCTTTGGCTGCAGGGCTCTGGCCAGAGCAGTGTGACACTCGGCATCACAGCACCACAGCACAAGGCCTGGGGTCTCCACACACACACACACACACACACACACA
>JAVQJS010078120.1:0-12750 GCA_036024795.1 Galaxias rostratus
AACTTGATGATTGTGTTGGAACTGTGTTTCGCCACACAGTCGTGGGTGAACAGTGAATACAGGAGAGGGCTAAGGACGCAGCCCTGCGGAGCACCGGTGTTCAGAGTCAGGGTGGAGGATGTGGCAGTACCAACCCTCACTACCTGGGGCCTGCCCGAGAAGAAGCTCAGGATCCACTCGCACAGGGCGGAGTTGAGGCCCAGGTCCCTGAGCTTGATGGCAAGCTTGGAGGGCACAATAGTGTTAAACGCCGAGCTGTAGTCAATGAACAGCATTCTCACGTAGGTGCTCCTCTGGTCCAAGTGTGAAAAGGCAGCGTGGAGTGCTAGGGAGATGGCGTCATCGGTAGACCTGTGTGGCCTATATGCAAATCGCAGGGGGTCCAGTGTTCTGGGGGGTCTAAGGTGAATCATCACAATTTCTTCTAAAACAATTAGGTAAAAACTAAATTAGAACATCTGGTTCCATTTCTTATTGTTGTTCGGATTGTCAGCTGACAAGGTTGCTAGACTACAGGGACAACACTTGTTGACGCAAGGCCAGTGTTGGGACTAACGTGTTACAAAGTAACCTTACTGTAATTTCACTACTGTTTGTGTTAACTATAAAGTAACAGTTCGAATCACGTTCTTATTTTATCTCATATTGTGTCTAGACCCTTTGCTGTGGGAATCTTGTTCTTATTGTATCTCATATTGTGTCTAGACCCTTTACTGTGTCTGTTATATCTGTGTGAAATACTAGATTAACTGTGCATATGCAAGGTTTGTTTTTGAGGAGGTCCTTGAAGAATGGGACCAGCTATTCTTCGATGGAGGAACTGCATCCATGGGAGAAAACCTTGACCCAAGACACAACTTTCTGTACCTGATAACTCTGTTGCTGTGTATCCCCTACCCTTTAGAGAAACAGAGTGCATGTGACTAGGGACCACCTTAATGAAATAAAAAGAGAGGGTTCGGCGGAATGGACTCAGAGCGGGTTGGAGATTGTACTGAGTACATTTTCCGCCGTTCTCCTCGAGTAAAAGATATATCCCTTGTTGCCTCTCTTCTTTGTGTGTGTTATCTAAATGTTTTAGGTTGCCTGAACCTGACAGCAACACATTAGTATTAACATGTGAGAAACTAAATTACAGCTACTAAAAATGTAAGTGGGACAGTTACTAGTAATGGTTACTTTCCCCCATATTGTGCATTTTATCGCTAAATGTAAATTTTTTGCCTCCTCGTCGCTCACTTGTGATTTATATTCAAATGAGAATCTTACCTGTATATATTTCTGCATACCGTTTGGGAGCTTTGCCGTATATATAGCCCTCATTTCATGATCACAGCGTGAGGAAGGAGTTTACAACAAACCACAGCTGTTTAGGTTTTGCTTATAATAATAATACATAAAATGTATAAGGCGCCTTTCAAGGTGTATATATATATATATATATATTTATAGTATAGATATATATATATATACACTAGTATGTTTCAGAACAATTTGCTACTTTTTAAGGAGTGTCTTTGTCATTCGAGTTTATGTTTTGGTTGTGGAGGAAACTGTGGTAACTAAACTGGTAATGATTGTTTGCAAAGCGCTTGACTTTAGTATGCAACATTTAGTTGTAAACTAGGTAAACTTGGCATACTGGCTAGCATCAACAGTACTAGACTGAGCAAAACTTACTTTGAACTTTGTTTGCTCGGATGACCTGGAAGCAGGTTTGAACACAAACAATGAGCAAAATATATTGGCACTTTAGACTTAAATAACGTTTATTGCTGAGCATTTTGTAAAATGTATAATATATTATTACATTTTGTTTGTTTTGAATATGGGGATAATGTTTTGAGCTGGGAATGTAAGCTGTGAGTTTTGAGTCTTTTGGTTGGCCGTGTGAGACTAGAATAAATAAGTTGAACAAATATTTAGTATGTGGTTTATTCAGTTACTTAGTCAACAATTCATAGTTAATCAGATTATTATTTGTGTCGCTGTTTCAAAATACATGATATTGGGGCCCATTGCCTAATAGAATATTCCACAGAATGTTCGCAATCGAAGGATGTGGCCCTTGAATTGAGAGAGCCTATGTATGTATATATATGTTCTGGACTGCATTGCGAGTTGTTGTGGAAGAACTGGACCTTGAGTCCAACAGAGATATGGTTGTTGGAAGAACAAGCAGCAAGGCATAGGACCTGTGAGGCCCCTACGTGGGAGGAGTGGGGCCGAATGGGTTTGCTGGGAAGGTGTGTATATGGTGCCTGGCTGTAAATCTTATAGAAGGGTTGTTAATTTGCAAGTTCAACTACAGGTCAACGCATGTGCCATCAAGGCTGGGTTTGGAAATAAATACAGGAGAGAGGGAGAAGGGAGACTTTTGCCAAGGTCCTGCAGGACTTTCTATGTATGTCTTGTGTGTCAAAATAAAGCTACTTCTTCCAAGCTAAAAACATTGACTCTTCATATTCCTGCAACCAAATGGGGTAAGTGTATTTAAAATAGGACCAAAATACACAAAATTGTCATCCGTGTTAACATTGTAGCATGTTGATTGATTATGACCTTTTGACCCTGTTCTCCTGCAACAATGTAACCTTTGGTATTCCAGTTTGACTAGCTTAGAAACTGACTAGTGGTTACTGAAGACTTAGTGAAGACTTGACACACAAACTTGATCACTAACTTACACATAACTAGTAAAACCCAGTCCAGAACTCTAATGCCAGTATTGTTATAGACGTGGAATTTTGGAATAATGAGGTAAATACTACAGCTAACATTAGACTCAGAACATTGGGAGTAACATTCACGTTGTTCTAATATTATCACCTATAGACTACAAACAACGGATGCATTCATATCTGCAATATGACTGATCACACCCCAAGCCAAGACATCCTATCAAATTTCAAGAATGAGACAAATTCGCAGCAGTCAGCAAGACCTTTACCTGAAAAATGAAGAAATGTGGGTATTTTTTCAAAAGGTGGTCTTTTTAGACAAAATCATAAGTAAAGCTCATGCCATTGTCTCTCACATCAATGGGGAGGTTGCTTTAATTAAATGTAATAAAAAAAGGTCTTCTGCCACCTTACAAACAATAAATTACAAAACGTTCTGAAAAATCATTTTCAAATTCAAAGCAAGGCCCTTGCATTGGACATTTGTTCAAAACTCTTTGTTATCTGAAGTCAAATTCATATTGAAGGAGAGCTGTTGAAAGGCACTGCTCCTTGCAACAGACCACATTGTGCTACATGCAGATATACATTAGTCTAATTTAATTGTTTAACTGAATTGTCTACAATGGAATTACCTAATCTTTCCTTGGAGAAACAAAAAGACCCCTAGCAGATTGTTATGTGAAATAAATCAGGAGCATTCCAATCAACACACTGGCATTTCCAAAGTCAGACATTTTATCTGCAACCATCAAACCCTCAAACACATCTCTGTGGTATTAGTCAATGCCATGGAACAAATTCTGCTCAAAAACTGAAAGAATGTAAACTGATATTCAAGTTTAGAACTTTAGAGCCCTATGAAATCGAGGTTCTATTCTGACAGCACCTTTATGATCATTTTTTTTAAATATTTAAACAATGTTGCTATGGCTACAGCATCTGGTTAAAACAAAAGTTTACAGATTTTTTTACTCCTGGCATAATTAAATAATTATTTCATATTGTAAAGACAGCCAGTGAAAATATCAGAGTATATGAGTATTTCTCACTACATCATAAAATGGAGAACACAGCATCCAGGGTATATCATTGGTGTTTTGCAGTTACCTACCTGTTTCCTTTTTTGCATGCAGGAAACACATTTTGTAAAAACTAAAATGTAATATCTATCACAACTTAGTTTAGTGAATGGATTGTATTGTATACTGTTGGTACTGTAAGTACATAAGACAGTATTGAATATCTGTATATTCAACGCTTGCAAAAAATACAGTAAACCCAAAGAACAAAGATACTAAAACTAAAGTACCCAAACTACAGTGGCACAAATCAAATACGTTTTCAGTGGATGTTGAACTGGGCAGCAAGGTGGCACAGTGGTTAGCACTGTTGCCTCACAGTAAGAAGGTCCTGGGTTAAATCCCCACCTGAGGGCCTTTCTGTGTGGAGTTTGCATGTTCTCCCCGTGTTAGCGTGGGTTTCCTCTAGGTACTTTGGTTTCCTCCCACAGTCCAAAACCATGCAGGTTCATTGGTAACTCTAAATTGTCCATAGATGTAAATGTGCGTGTGTGTGGTTGTATGTCTGTGTGTTAGCCCTGCGATGGACTGGCCATCTGTCCAGGGTGTACCCTGCCTCTCGCCTGAAGTTGGCTGGGACAGGCTCCAGCCCCCACCCCCCCTCCGTGACCCGGCATAGGATAAGCAGTACTGCGAACGGATGGATGTTGGCCTTTGCTCTGACATGTAACTGATTATGTTTGTGATTTTTCATGGCTACAATTTTGAGGCAAAGCACTGGGGGAAGAGTGTGTCCAGTTTGGGGACCTCAGAATTGCGTCTCTGCTTTTGGCAGATTATATGGTTCTGTTGGCTTCTTCATACACTGACCTTTAGCATACTCTGGAGCGGTTTGCTGCTGAATGTGAAGTGGTCGGGATGAGAGTCAGCACCTCCAAGTTTGAGGCTATGGTTCTCTGTCAGAAAATGGTGGAGTGCTCTCTCTGGGTTCGGGGTGACTTGCTGCTATAAGCAAGGGAGTTCTGGAAGTATCTCAGGTTCTTGTTCACAAGTGAGGGCACAGTGGAGAGTGAGATTGACAGGCAGATTGGTGCAGCATCAGCAGTAATGGTGGTGGTACTGGACCATTGTGGTGAAGAAGGAGTTGAGCCCGAAGGCAAAACTCGCGATCGGTTTACGTTCCAACCCTCACCTATAGTTATGAGCCTTGGGTAGTGACCGAAAGAATAACATTGCGAGTATAAGAGGCTGCAATGTGTTTCCTCAGTAGGGTGGCTGGGCTCAGCCTTGGGGATAGGGGAAATGACCTCTGACGCTGATGTAACCCACTAAAAATAATTTAAATCTGTTATCTACTGTAGCATCTCACCTGTCACAATAAGTTGACCAAGGCTATAGTTCACATGCTCTGACTTGAATAAGTAAACTTAATAATGTAACTGCACAACAAAACTGGAAAAAAAGAAAGACTTGCATCTATTCACTTATTTCCTAACCAACCGTCATTTAAGCAATTGACACAGAGTTTAGGAGCCATGCTTTGACCTTATTCATAAACACAACATGCAAAGTTACGGTGTCACATCTAGCTAAAGTACAAACCGATAGCTGCAATTTCAGCACCTCAGAACTCTTTACAAACGCTTAACAATGAAACTTTAAGAACGTGCTGTCCATAATAATAAACAGTTATTCGCTAGGCATGCTGCGAGTCACACCCTATGCTACCTTATGTCAATTAGTCATGTTTTTTAAAGTACAAAGATGTGTGCCATGCACAGTTGACCTCCAACTCCGAAATACATTTGATAATCCAGTTTAGAACAAATCTTAGAAGGTACAAACTAGTGATGGGTCATGCGCACAAGCATCGGCTCTTTGTAGTGAATCAGAAGAGCCGGCTCGCATTGAGTGAGAGCCGGCTCCCAGTTTTTTTCCATTTGTTGCTTAGGTTTCACCTTCAGTGTTCAGTCGCAGCTCTAATTACGACAGAGCTTTGTTATGATTGGCCAGCATGACGACCAGCATGCGGCATTCACGTGAGAATTACGGATGATAAACCGAGAAGGGGCGGGGCAGACACTCTACTTGACTCCACTGTGTGCGTGTGTGCGTCTTGCATTGTTGTGTAGTTTAACTATGACTGACCCTAGAAAGCGAAGCATCATCTGGCTGCAGTTTAAAGATATTGGGAACAACAAAGCAGAGTGCCTTCACTGCAAAACGAAAGTCACTATAAGAGCAGGTTCTACCACAAACTTGCATAGACATACCAGAGCTGTCCATCCTACAGTGCAGTTAGAGGAGAGAGGGCAAGCCAGCTCACCATCTACTGATCCTGGTGTATCTCATACCAAAACAACTGCTGCAACGCCTACTCCCATCCCCATGCGGGAAAGTATAACCCCTCCTACTGCAACTCAAAGCAAAATAGGTTTTGGTAAAAACGGACTTATGTCTGGACTGCTTCAACTTCAAAAAGTTCAATTCAGGACATTATTAATGTTGGCTTGAGTTTGGTTATGTTCTGTGGATTAGTTTGA
Source organism: Galaxias rostratus (assembly GCA_036024795.1). Taxonomy (NCBI): domain Eukaryota; kingdom Metazoa; phylum Chordata; class Actinopteri; order Galaxiiformes; family Galaxiidae; genus Galaxias; species Galaxias rostratus. The sequence goes on from JAVQJS010078120.1 coordinate 6,247, forward strand.
AGTTTATTGGTAATTTGTGCGATAAAAAAAGTTTAATTGAAATAAACAAATGTAAGAGTGGTTTTGTCACAGAATAAATTCACAGAATTAGGCAATTATAAGGTCTCTCATAAAAACACTGAAAGCAAAAAGGTTTTCAACACATAAAACATGATTTTTTTTTGCAAAGTAAACTATGGCTACAAAGGATCCTAAATAAAGAGCCGTTGGGAGTCGAAAGACCCGGCTCTTCTTTGGGAGCCGAGTCAAAAGAGCCGGCTCTCGGAAAAGAGCCGAACTTCCCATCACTAGATATCACTCCGTGGGGTTAAAATGATCACTAGAACGGTGAGCAAAAATCCCAGAACCACACGGGGAGATCTAGTGAATTAGCTGCAGAGAGCTGGGACCTAAGTAAAAACGGCTACCATCAGTAACACACTACGCCGCCAGGGACTCAAATCCTGCAGTGCCAGATGTGTCCCCCTGCTTAAGCCAGTAAATGTCCAGGGGGCCCGTCTGAAGTTTGCTAGAGAGCATTTGGATGATCCAGAAGAGGATTGAGAAAATGTCATATGGTCAGATGATATCAAAACAGAACTTTATGGTAAAAACTCAACTTGTCGTGTTTGGAAGAGAAAGAATGCTGAGTTGCATCCAAAGGACACCATACCTACTGTGAAGCATGGGGGTGGAAACATCATGTTTTGGGCTGGTTTTCTGCAAAGGGACCAGAACGACTGATCCGTGTAAAGGAAAGAATGAATGGGGCTATGTATCGTGAGATTTTGATTGAGAACCTCCTTCCATCAGCAAGGGCATTAAAGATTAAATGTGGCTGGGTCTTTCAGCATGACAAAGATCTCAAACACATCGCCTGGGCAACGAAGGAGTGGCTTTGTAAGAAGCATTTCAAGGTCCTGGAGTGGCCTAGTCTTTCTCCAGATCTCAACCCCATGGACAATCTTTGGTAGGGTAGGGAGTTTAAAGTCCGTGTTGCCCAGTGACAGCCCCAAAACATCACTGCTCTAGAGTAAATCTGCTTGGAGGAATGGGGCAAAATGCCAGCAAAAGTGTTTACAATCCTTGTGAAGACTTACAGAACACATTTGATCCCTGTCGTTGCCAACAAAGGGTATATAACAAAGTATTGAGATGTACTTTTGTTATTGACCAAATACTTTTTTTCCACCATAATTTGCAAACAAATTCTTACAAAATCAGACGATGAGAACCTGCACAAGTGGTGGCTGACTAAAAACCTTGTTGTCCCACTGTATCTATTTTGCACATATAATTGAGATAATAGTTATAACAACATTCACCTAAAATATTGGAATATTTATCTTAGCCAATACCATGCAGGCCCTATAATCTAGCTAGAAGTAATTGATGATTAACTTTGTCCGAAGACATTTACATACCAATTACGTACCAATAAACAAAGCTGCACAGTGTTTCTTATCAAGAACATGAGTTGTCTAATTTGCTACAAGTGAGGCTGCTGTAATAATAGTAGGACCAGGTGTGAAACCAGGCTGAAAAAGGTTTTAAATATTATTGGTGAACAAGAATTTACGAAACTGTTCATTTACATGATATTTTAACATCTTTGCTGGACATGGGAGCTTGGAGATTGTTAAAGAATGATGTATACCAAACAAGCAAACTAGTCTTTATTCTGCTGTTCAAACAGCGCCATTTATCTGCAGGCTAGAGAAAAGGCTACAATGTTAAACCATACAGTCAAAGACAAAAAGGATATTGGACAATCATAATCTTAACATTCTTTTTCATCTTTTTCAGTTTGATCACAGGTACTGAGGATGGATTCATAGGTCGAGCCCTAAATGGATCTCGAGCATACATCAACATGATTGACATAGTTGGAGAGGCAGAAGCAGCTGCTAATGAGGCCAATCAAGCTGCCATGGATGCTTTGAAGGTATAGACAACAAACATTCCACACCACAGTCATTGATAGACTGAAAGATTGATTTAGTCAAACACATTCCAAATGAAAGTTATCAGTATCAAGGGCTTTCTTCTCTGTATTCAGTTTGCAGTATGGCTTTATTTAATTTTTTTTTTTTTTACTTTTAATCCAAATGAATATATTCAACTGCTCAAAAGTATGGGTTCATCCAGGAAATAATATGGTTTACTTAAAGAATAACCTTAATCATCAAATGAAGAGTGAATAGATTTAACTTGACACTAAAAGTTTACGGACAACCTAGCTAAAGATGTTAAAACTCAGTTTTTCACAACACAACACATTTCATATTACCTTGCATTTATTTTGGCAAGTCAGTTATGGCATCTACTTTGTTCATATCAGAGGGCATTTTAAAATAATCAACTAGATTAGAATGAGATAGAATTCACCGTAACCCCCAGTTGTTGTTCTTCGGATTCAGTTGAGCCTTTCGGACCAAAGTTTCCTCAGCCCTCATTTGTGCCTCCTCTCTAAACAATGCACAGTCTCTGTGTGGTGTCAAAATTTTTATATTTGCACACAATTGTTTGTACAGATGCTTGTTGTACCTTCAGTTGTTTGGGAACTCGAGGAAGAACTGGACATGTCCACAATTTTGATTCTGAGGTCCAGACCGAGTTCCTTGAATTTTTCCATTTCAATTTTTACATTTCCAGTTAAAAATCCTGAAAGTATTAGTCGAAAATTTTGTCAAAATGTTTGTGGGATTCCTTTGTGCAGATAAAGCACTTTTGAAATCATTCGAGGTTAGGTTAGATAAACTCAAAATGTACTTCCAACCAAGTTATGTTCAATGACAGCACTGTGACTTTCACTCCGCCAGCTGTTCATTCATTGGAATCACACATGCAATCAAAGCGACTGTTGACTGGTTGAATGTTAGATGGAGACACAAAGCAGTGTACTTTTTCCATCCCATGGCACACTTACAGATTTTTTTATTTTTTATTTTTTATACTACACCACTAAATCAAACTTAATACAAGATGTCTGACGGCACTCCATTGTCCCACGCAACATCAGCTGGGAAAGGCTGATCTAGATCCCGGTAACCCCTTTTGGATGCTGGGATGAAGAGAGGAAAATTAGAATTGATCATAGACACCCCACCAGAATCTCCATCTTAAAATGTATGTTTTGGTGTTTTTGAATAGTGCCCAATAACAGAGACAAATTCTTTAGTAGACCTACAACCTACTTGGTCATAATCTGGTCCAGATTATGATTCACCTGAAAATCCCTTCATACCCCAGACATTAATCCACGTCAACAATAGCTGTCATTCCTGACAAAATGTGTTTTTTCCAGTTGGGTCCGAATAGTTATGTGTATGTTGATGATAATGTTTATGTATAACAATAACTATAAAAATAACATCAGGCTTGCTATATGTGTCAGCTTTATTCAGAGACGCAGTCTCTTCAAAAGGTCTTGGCCGTTGCTAAATTTAATAGCAATTTACCTCATTAGCAGATAGAATTTTTGGTAAATTGTTGATGTTTTGATAGACCGTTTGTTGTTTAAAAAAAAAAAAAAAGGATTCTCCATGACCCTAAACTTGTGAGCGTTTGTGTATATGTTGCAAAATGTAGTTGCTGGGTTTATTTTACAAGGTCTTGTCCATGATTCAGGCTTTACAGGGAGACCGAGAAAACATTGGCAACCCAGGAAGAGGGGACGGAGTTGAGGTGAGAATTAAATTGAATAAAATTCCCTTTTTAATTTGTCCATATTATTAGTGGTCCATGCAGCGAAGCTGCACAACCCTATTGTAATTGTGGTGTTCTTACGTTTTTATGTTGGTAGTATTCAAGATTTTACCCACTTCGCATGACTAGATTTTTATTTAACTTGGAGGACTGCTTGTGGTCTATGCCATGCTGAAACATATCACTTTTGGTGTCCATATATCCATCACTCTAGTGCCGTGATTGGGTGAAATTCTTTGGAATAACATACTTTTGAGAACTCGTCTTAGGGTGTTCGTTGGTTTTCCACCAAACTTCACAGGTAGAATCTGTGGATAGTGCCCATTAATAATCTTTAGAACAACATTACATTTTCAAATCCAGCAGACGTTATCTTCCAACAAGGTTAAAGACCTTGGAAATGTTTGAGCAGCATCCATCTCGGTCAGTCTAAGGTCATATTGGCCCACAACATCCAGTAATATAAAGCTTTCTCAGCCATTGGGAGGGTGCTGCAGTACATAATCAAACTGATGCTTTTCTAATAAGTAATATATCCGAGCCCCTTTAAACTACAGTCATCATATTTGTCTCAAAGAATGCTTTGCATTAACAAAAAACAATTGTGTCATGAGCTTCGACATCTTGATTTCTTGCTATTTTGTATAGTTTGAATCAGACCATAACAAACTAGGCCGTTTGTCCAAAAGTTCAAGATGGCATCTGTGGATAATACTCATCAATAATTATTGAAAAAAATTGAACACTTGAAAACCCATCAGAAATCATATGCCAACAGCTTCCTGTGGCTTTGGTTTTAATTGTAAGGGAAGGTGTATCTCCACAACCGAAAGCACGATGGTCACAAACTTGGAACATATCGTTGGTAAAACAAGAAGAGGAGACTGGCTCTGTCTTGTTTCAGTTTGCCATATAGGTGCGCTGTGCTATAACATTACTTTAATTGGTCATCAACCCTAAATGCAAACGAATATTCCAGCTACAGTTGTGTAGGGTAATGGAGCGTAATGGTGATGACCATTTCATTGGTTTGGATCCTGCTTCTTGGACCCGAAATTACTGCATGCGGCTATATTATTATATTCCTGGTATTCTGTTTGATAAATCTATTAGTGTCTACTACCATTACATACGCAACATGCTTATACAAATAAACACGGGTAAAAGACTTTCATTTACAGTACATGTGATATTAAATATCCCTCTGTGTTGTTAATGTTAATGCTGATTTTGATTAATCTTTCACACAAAAGAAGCTGAGCCAGGATTTGGATAAGTTTGCTGACTCGATGAAGAATCATAGTATCGAACTGTTGTATACAGCTGTTAAAATGCAAGATGAACTTGATACTGGTAAGAACAAACACATGCCACATTGTTAACAAGCCACAGCTGCATACAGACTGACACAAACCTAATTATTCTCACAATCTTAACTGGATTTTTAGAAATGATTAAGCTGTACCAAGGTTTTTCCTCTGGTACCCAAGCAAGCTTTTCTAACTAGATGGTCATTATTATCACAAAACTTGCGATTACACTCTCAAGATTAAATGCAAAAGAATTATTTTAAGGATGTGCTTCATCAACAATATTTAAACTTTCTTTTACACAGACCTGAAACCCCAGCTAGAGAAGGCTCAAAGTCATCTCGATGAATCTAATTTGAAACATCAGTTACTACTTAAGGATCTGGAGCTGTTTCAGGACCACTTTAATATCAGCAGAGGTACAAATACACACACCCAGATACATTAGGATAGCCAACTAATTTGTCAAGATTTTAATTTTCAGCCTTGCTTTAGAAGGTTTAAATGGTGACATTGAGAATGCCAAGCGTGCAGCAGACCAAGCCAATGCCACTGCCAGTTATGTCCATGACACGTTAAAGCCTATCAGGAAGCAGCTCAACCAATGGGAACAGACCTACAGTGGTTCAAACACTACCAACGATGACATCAATGAAGCCCTAAAGGAGGCCAATAAAACTGGTATGGGTGGATGTTATGTCTAGACTAACACATGGGGTCATTGCTGTTGCAAAACAAGATGCAAGTGCAAGTGGAGAGTTGTGCATCTCCAATCACAATCTGTGCGTGCATAATCAGATTTACAAATGGGAACTGAGACTTGTAAATAGCATAGAGGGTAAATGTGTGTTCCCGAACTGTTTTGCTGCAAGAGCTGAAAATTCATGCAAGCTCAAGTGACAACTCACGCGGGCATCTCAATTGGATGTTTTTACACGTGACTTTTACTACAATTCTGCTGTGGAATAAAAAAAAAAAAAAAAACATCTGGCCATGCCAAGAGCAGATTTAGAAAGGGGTGACGCTGTGACATCTCTGCTTATTGTTAAGCCTCTGGAGACTAAACATTCACAATGAAGGGTACCCACTTGAAAGCCCCAATGTCAAATCTGCTCTTGGCAGAAGTGTTGCAAAACAACTCCAATTGAGAATCCAGTGTGAATTTTTTACCTATGCTTGTATGTATTTCCAGTTCCTTCAGCAAAACATTTCAAACTTTTTGCAATGTTGAACATATTAAGGCATCAGTCTATAGACAAATCTAAACACATTTACAAATCTCAATACTCAAGGATTTTCTTTATGCACACTCACAAACCTAAGTGCACACACACAAGTTTGGAACACACGTTTGCAGATCCCTGTGTACAATCTCAAGTCTCAATACCTATTTTTCAATTGGATTACTTACGCACAAATTGAGATACAGATACACAACTCTCCACTCACATTTGCTAACAGTTTTGTTACAATAGTGGGGGGGGGGGGGGGGGCGGGCGCGGCGCCG
>JAVQJS010078150.1:0-10686 GCA_036024795.1 Galaxias rostratus
CTCTCTAGACACACACACACACATAAAAACACATATACTGCACACATGGCATTGAACTAGTGTGTCAAGCATCTGGCACAAATACACAGAGGAAGAGACTGGTTTGACTCACCCAAAATGAGGAGCACGCACACACACACACACACACACACACACACACGCACACACACACACGCACACTAACGGCCCATTCTCCCTTCAGCCCATGAGGAATCGTGCACCACCAATGAGGGTGTGATGTACCGCGTTGGAGACCAGTGGGACAAACGGCACGAGGTCCTGGGTCACATGATGCAGTGCACGTGCACGGGCAACGGCCGTGGAGAGTGGAACTGCCTGGCCTACTCCCAGCTACGAGGTCAGGGGTCAACCATCACCTACTCCACTCACTGTCGACTGAGCTGACAAAATAAGAATGAGAACAAACATGCCCTTTGTTCCCGGGTTCATTTTCACTAGAACCATTCCATACAAAATCCAGTTATTATTTTTCCCACAGAGTACATTCAGACCGTATCATGAATCCCTGTCATATCCCGTGTCTCTCTGTGTGTGTGTGTGTGTTCTCTATAGATCAGTGTATTGTAGAGGGCCTCGTCTACGAAGTGGACCAGACCTTCAGCAAGCGCCATGATGAGGGCGGCTACATGATGAACTGCACCTGCTTCGGACAGGGGCGTGGACGCTGGAGGTGTGACGCCATTGGTCGGTTTCAAAAACATTGTTTACATACATGCTTACAGAGAGAGTGTGTGTGTGTGTGTGTGAGAGAGAGAGAGAGAGAGAGAGAGAGAGAGAGAGAGAGAGTATAAATTATGTCTATGCATTCAGTACATACAGTAGACAATAGGTTGAGGTAATTAATTTTTTTATTTCTTACTGAGGTTTTAGGTTTTTTGTTAAATAGCACTTTCAACTTTTTAACCCCATTGTTTTTTTCTCCCCCCCCCATTATTTCTCGCCGTTTGCTCGTCCGTAACCATTCCCTCCTTCCCCTTCCAGACCAGTGCCAGGAGCCGGAGAACAGGGAGTACCATCAAATCGGGGAGTCCTGGGACAAGGTCATCCACGGAATCCGCTACCGCTGCCATTGCTACGGCAACGGCATCGGGGAGATGAGCTGCGAGCCGCAACAGGCCTACCCAGGTAACGGAGAAGCACGGGAGGGGAACGAGTGAGACTTTTATTTTGAAAAGAAACACAACCGAAACTCATCAAAAACAATTAGGGAACATGGTGTAAACTCTTGATCCGAAAACGGATGAGTCAAAACGCCACAGGCGCTCGAAATTTTCAGCCATGTTTATAGACCCCACAAAAGAACACCAGCCAAATCACTCTGGGCTCCCAAGAGACACAAAGCAATGTGACAGTGGACTAACAGCAGCCGTGGTGAGCGAAGAGTTCACGGGAAAGTTCCTACGTCTTCCCAAGGAGCTGAAAGCTTTAGGGTAGGCGTTGCCCTTAAGCTCCCTTCACAGGCAGACCCAACCTGACCTCCATCCGTCTTCCCTAGTTCCCTAGCCACACCCTATCAGATCCCTCCTCCCTTCCCCGTGCCATTCCTTAGCAGTGGCCCGCTGGAGGGTGGTTTCAACGTGGCTGCCGTTTCTCTTTTTCTCTACCAAACTCCTTCCGTCACTGTCGTCTCCTCACCTTTTCACCCTCCCCTCCCTCCTCCTCCTCCTCCCCCTCCAGCCATCTTCCCGGCAGCCCCTTTGAAAAAGCAATGAGGGGGCGGATTTGACAGCTCGCCAATTTAGCGAGGTGGGGCGGGGGTGGGGGGGGCGGTTACTAATCTTTGATGTCCACCAAATGGAAACACGCCCTTGTCCTCATGGCGTTGCAGTGTGAGAGGGCTGGTCCACTCACCTCACCAGAGTACTCAACCTTGTGTTTATGTAGCCCTCACTATGTAGACTTCACAATCCGCGTACACCTCAACTCCCTCCCAGATGCCGCAAGCTTCTAGCTTTACATTTCTGTTTTTATATTCGGCAGCAATCAGAGCTTTGGACACTCTTTTGACACCATCACTAGAACAGATGTTGTCAAACCTTTGACTGGTACTGTATACAACAAGAATAATAACACGATGCTAAAAGCTTTAGGCAATAATAAAATAGTACGTGTATTGAGGGGCTACACTTTGGTGTGGCCTTAGTGGCCTGGCTGTTAGGACAAGGGAAAGAAAGGTAGGCCTGTCTGTAGGACGCATGGTAAATGCTGTTCATCCAGTCAGTGGGAGCAGGGGCAATGAATAGAATATAAGTCTCTGTTTAAAGTGCTTGTCAAGGGCAGGCTGGCTGGCAGGCCAGTTGGCTGACTGGTTGGTTGGTTGGCTGGCTGCTTAGCTGGCTGGCTGGCTGGCTCTAAATCACTCCCAGCTGTTTGTGTGTGTACGTGTTTGTGTGTGTGTGTGTGTGTGTGTGTGTGTGTGTGTGTGTGTGTGTGTGTGTGTGTGTGAGAGAGAGAGAGAGAGAGAGAGATGGTTTAAGTGAACGAGAAAGCGAAAGACAGAGAGAGAGACTGATGGCCTTTGTGTGTTGGGGGAGCGTCAACATGGCCTCCATCTTTGTTTGACTATTCAGTGAGGTGGTTTTGGGACAGCACGGGCTGCACCCAGTGGTCTGGTGTGGGGGGTGCTATCTTTGAGCTTAAGGCTCTAAAACCAGCCCCCTGGGGTGAAACGGGTGACTCACGACTGGGAGGAGACCTCCACCACACATCCCACAGCTTTAGCATTGGTTTCACCAGGCGACCCCCAAATTGACACGAACACACACGCACACAGACACACACACACTCATACTGACTTGGTGACACAAGGAAATAACTTCAAAATCCATCTAGCTTTGTTCATGACTCTTTCTGGCCCTCCCTCCTTACATCCCCCCCCCCCCCCCCCTGTCTCCCTCGCAGGAGCCCACAGACCAGTCCAGGTGATCATCACTGAGGCTGGCAAGCAGCCGGACTCCCACCCCATCCAGTGGAACGCCCCCGCCTCCTCACACATCACCCAGTACATCCTCAAGTGGAGAGTGGTGAGTGAACGCTCAATCCAACGCCTGCCTTACTCTGTGTGTCTTTGCATCTCTCTGTGTGTCCGATTCTGTGTGTGTGTCTTTGTCTGTTTGTCGTCTGTGTTTCTGTTCCTGTCTGTGTCTGTCTTTATGTGTCTGTGTCTGTGTATCTCTCTTTGTGTCTGATTCTGTGTCTGTCTGTCTGTCTGTCTGTCTGTCTGTCTGTCTGTCTGTCTGTCTGTCTGTCTGTCTGTCTGTCTGTCTGTAATCCATTCTGTCTGTCTGTCTGTCTGTCTGTAATCCGTCCTGTCTGTCTGTCTGTCTGTCTGTCTGTCTGTCTGTCTGTAGTTCCACTCTGACTGCGTGTTGTCCGTGCTGCGGAGCTCTAACTGCTGCCCTCTAGAGGGCTGGGTGGTGTACAACCCCCTGACGTGGCCCCGTGCCGCCGGGCCCTCACCTTCCTCCACCCCCAGCCTCCCAGCCCCACCACCCCCTCTGGACCTGCTGGTGCCTGGGGTCGGCCTGTTGCAGCGGACAGCCAGGGACTCTCCTGGAGGCTCCCACAGCCATGGGGCTCTGAACCTGGGCAATGGGACTGCTGGAAGCAGAAAGGGAGCAGTGAGTAAGAGCAGGAAAGCTACTGTATCTAGACCTCTGTCGGCCTGCTTAGAGAGGTCCTTCCAGGGTCTGTGCATCAACACCGTGGACTCCAGCCAGGAGAGGAGAGGGTTGATGGAGGGAAAGGAGCAGGTGGAGGGCAGAAGAGAAGAGGAGGAGAGGAAGAGAGGGATGGTGGCGAGGAGGAGCGAGGGAGTCAGCAGGTCTGGGGGTCAGCTGTGTCGAGGATCTTCTCTGCTCAGACTCTCTCTGGGGTCGCTGGACTCCGACCGGCTGGGTGTCGGCCTGACAACGAGGGACCCGCCTGAGACCAGAACCAGCACTGCTTCTCACTCGGACCCCACACTGAGGCCCAAAGCTAAAGCCAGAACCAGCACTGCTTCTCACTCAGAGCCTGCACTGAGGCCCAGAGCTAAAGCCAGAACCAGGCCCTCACCGGATCCAGACAAAGGTAGAACCAGTTCAGGGCCAGAACCAAAACCCATCCAGACCCAGCAACCAGACCAGGCAGTGGAGACCCACTAACTGCTGTTTTTACCCACTATGGAGTTCTAATCAGCTCCCTTAAGACTAAAGACACAGGAAACACTGCAGACTAACTACACTGGAAACACAGTAACAGAGAAAATGAAGTGAGTGACCAAAGGAAGAAACTAAATGTTTCGGTGCTGTATGGACCATCTCGATTCATGAATGTAATTCTGTAACTTCAAAGTTGGTCCTAAATATATATTTGGTATACTGCTCCTTACTTATATCAAGTGATTATTACTTGTTATCATTTGTATAATCATTATGATTTTTGTTTAAAAAAAACCAACTCGTTTGACAATAGAGCAGTAGCAAAACAAACTTAATTTTGACAGATAACATCTCTGACAATAACAAAACATTCTGTTTCCAAATGCTGTTTCATCCAATCCTATTAAAATGTCCCATACACACCGACCTGGCGTTCTGAGTTTATGCTGGAGTTCATTCCACTTGAGCGGGGACCACAAACATGAAGGCAGTGATTCCCAAGGTTTTAGTTTGGCCTGGAGTACTGGTAGCAGCAGCAAACATGAAGGCAGTGATTCCCAGGGTTTTAGTTTGGCCTGGAGTACTGGTAGCAGCAGCAACTCCTGTGATTGGTGACGCTACCGTCCCTGTTTCCAATGAATAAACACAGTACCGGTCCAAAGTCTGGACACACTGTCCCACTGACGCGAAGGGGGGGGGGGGGGGGGGTTGTCTAAACCGTGGACTGGTCCAGTACATGCACAGAACAAATGGTAGAATAGAAAAATATATCCCAATGATTTAGTCTACAGACAAAGGTAGACAGCTAACGCAGAGGTAAAGAGTGAGATTAATCATCAGCCCTAATAACCAGCTGGTGCACAAACAAGCCAGAAAGGGCAGAAATATCAAACGCAGTAGAAACACGGGGGTTTAATAAACTTGAATTAATGGGTTAGGTGGCAATTTAAAAACAAATGTAATTTTTTTTAACAATTTGTCTGTTGCATTACAATACAAAATTGTGGGAAAACGGTTTGTAGTCTAGCAAGAATGGATATCGTTCACGTTAATCATGATCTCCTTTTAGTGTTGGTTTCCGATTGGAATTATATTGAAGAAGTTAGAACAGCATGTTAAGTTACATGGTAACAGAGCTCAGAGCTGTTTCTCCGTGTTTGACTCACGTGGACAGCATGGTTCTCCTTCCACAACTGAGGCCCCTCCCGGTTCTCAGAAAAGTCTCCTCTCAGAGTCACAGCTCTCTTTAGGAGTTCCAGCGGAGGCACAGCAGCATTAGCTTGTGAGTCTGAGATAATTACATATTTTAATAATACAACATTGTATTATCTGCTGGCATTGAAAATGGCACACACACAAGAAATGTTTGATTGTCTAACAGGTTTGAATCCAGACACCACGTTTAATTTGGAATGTTGCTTCTCATAAGATCTTATACTTCCCAATTGTCAACGTAGAACAATATGAAATAAGAAAAAGTTTCTGTGGGTTTGACAAAGAAACTAACAATCATGTAGAACAACATGATATAAGAAACCTCTCTGGTGGGTTGTCTCAAGTTCACTTTGAGAACTTGTAAAATTCTTTGCACAGTCAGAGCAATTATATTGGTTTTCTTCTGTGTGTATTCTCTGGTGTTTTAAGGGTGATTACCCTAGCACAATTCTTCCCACAGTCAGAGCAGTGATATGTTTTTTCTCCTGTGTGTATTCTTTTGTGTACCGTCAGTTTTGACAATTTAGATACGTTTTTACCACAGTCAGAGCAGAGAATTGGCTTCACTCCACTGTTTGAGATTCTGAAGAGGAGATGGCATGTACTTGTGTCCAGGGTCCTAAAAAACAGAAAAATCTCTTTAGGCAATAAAAACTAAATTACATATTCTCAAGACATGCTAATAAAAAAACAAGTTGATGGAGGTGCTTTTTTTTTATCTCGATTCAGTTGAATGGAAATCGTTTGCAGGGTTATGAGCAGCACAATTAATTTTCACGTTTTCACCCCTCGTGATGTCATTACGAGCAGTAGACCGATTCATGTTTCAGCCTCTAGATGGGAGCATCGAGCTTTATGATGTCATGGTAGCACGTTCACCTCACGCCCAGAAAAAGCAGCATCAGCACCACTGCGACAACGCGCTTTCCGTAAATTCCAGCTCAGCAAAGATGTCCACATAAATGAGAAGAACGGCAAGACTCTGAGTGTTATCATATAACCTCGATTTGCTTTTTGCAGTTATGTATTTGAGTCGCGTCGGATTGATCTCGCCATGTCTGCAGAACGCTCGTTGCAGCTCTTGTCGCTATTGTTGATTTCCTGCGGGGATGGGGTAGAGAGGGCGGCGGCGGAGGAACGGCCTGGTGGCCTGCCCTCCACGGGGGGAAACAATGGCCTCCCAAACACCACACTCTCCCCTGTGGCTGACGCCATCTGGGAGCCTACGACTACGCCTCTCCTTATGACAGGTAAACACGGAGAATTATCTGAAATGCTCATACTAAATTACGTTTTTACGACCTGGTGTGAACGAATGCTAATTGCTTTTCGCCAGCCATTGTGTACGTCGCGAGGGTACTGTCGATTTGAGGAATAGTAGTGCAGGTACTAGCCCATTTACAATAGCATATAAGATGTGCAAAAATGTTTTTTCTAAATTTAAATAGTTTAGTTTTGAACCGTATGTAGAGGGGCGCATAACCAAAATAGGTTTGTCCACACTTACCGTTGTCAAACTTCTTGGGTCGTTTACTTTGTACCTGGTCCGTATAGGCTACAGGGCTTGGTCATCTACCCACACGATAGCCCTGCTAGCGTATACACCAGTGTAATAGCCGGCCAACCTAATCGGATTAATGTGTTATGATTGGAGGTGTGAGGATTAGGATAAACGGGTTTGTAATGTAGCTGTAAACCCCCATAATCCTTCAGAATATTATTGGTTCTCTTTTACTGTATGGCCAAGAGAGTTCAGATGGTTACTCTAAAAACGTTTTTTTCTTTTCTTTTTCTGGTTATTATTATATTATTATTATATTATTATTATTATTATTAGTAGTAGTAGTAGTAGTAGTAGTAGTAGACTACGAGAACATTATTTCATGGAAATTATTCTACAATATAACATCAGATTAAATAAAATAGAGACTGTCTGTTTGCCTGAGTGTGTTAGGCTGTGTGTGTGTGTGTGTGTGTGTGTGTGTGTGTGTGTGTGTGTGTGTGTGAATGAGAGAGAGAGCGTGTCTAGGGGGTTCTCCCAAACCCTTTACTTTGATCTATATTTAATCTCCCTCTCTCCTTCTGCGTCTGTTTCTCCCTCTCTCCTTCTCCCTCACTCTATCCTCCTTTCCTTCTCTCCTGCTTCTGTTTCTCCCTCTCTCTTTCTCCCTCTCTGTTTCTCCCTCTCTCCTTCTCCCTCTCTGTTTCTCCCTCTCTCCTGCCTCTCTGTCGGTTTCCATCTCTCCTCTCTGCCTATATCCTCCCTCTCTTTTTCTCCCTAACTATATCTGCCTCTCCTTCTGCCTCTCTGTTTCTCCTTCTCTCCTGCCTTTCTCTCTGTTTCCATCCCTCTGTTGGCCACTCTGTTTCTCCCTCTCTCCTTCTACCACCCTCTCTGTTTCTCCCTCATCCCTACATTTTTTCTAAATATCCCCCTCTTTCTTTTCTTTCTTGTTTTCCCTTCTTCCTTATCGCATCCCTTCTGCCTCTCTCTTCCCCTATTCTCCTGGTTCTCTCCTCTTTTTCCATTTGATTATGTTGTTGAGGTTCCTGACTGGCCCTGAGCTATAGTTGACCCGGTAGGATTGGCTACCTTAACTACGTGAGTTATAGCAGAGCACGTAGGATTGGCTACCTTTACTTCCTGAGTTATAGTAGAGCGCGTAGGATTGGCTACCTTTACTTCTTGAATTATTGTAGAGCGCGTAGGATTGGCTACCTTTACTTCCTGAGTTATAGTAGAGCGCATAGGATTGGCTACCTTTATCTCCTGAATTATAGTAGCACATGTAGGATTGGCTACCTTTACTTCTTGAGTTATAGTAGAACGTGTAGAATTGTCTACCTTTACTTCCTGAGTTATAGTACAGCATGTAGGATTAGCTACCTTCACTTCCTGAGTTATAATAGAGCCCGTAGGATTGGCTACCTTTACTTCCTGAGTTATAGTAGAGCGCATAGAATTGGCCAGCTTTACTTCCTGAGTAATAGTAGAGTGCGTAGGACTGTCTATCTGTCCTTGTCTTTGATTTCCAGAGTGTTTCCTCCTCCTGGCTGTATATCTAAACCCCAGCCTGGGTGGGTGGTGTTTCCAGAGTGTTCTCCTCCTCCTGGCTGTATATCTAAACGCCAGGCTGGGTGGGTGGTGTTTCCAGAGTGTTCTCCTCCTCCTGGCTGTATATCTGAACGCCAGGCTGGGTGGGTGGTTGCCTTGTCCCCTCCAGAGCCGGCCGTGTTCTCTCTGATGGTGGTGGTGCGGGACGCTAGCAGGCGAGTCCCCCTGGCAGGAGCGGAGGTGTCCGTCTTCCTGAACCACAGCCGGCTGGCCACGTCGCGCTCCGGCCCGCGTGGAGAGGTGGTGCTCCGAGTGGCCTACCGCCCGGGGATCAGCCTCATGCTGCTGGCCGCCATGGAGGGCTACGTCCCCTACCCTCTGCCCTGGAGCAGCCAGCGCAGACCAGGTCAGACCGCTACATACTGCTACTATACCACTAACAGAGACTGTACACGACTGCTACATACTCCTACTATACCACTACTATACCACTACTATACCACTAACGGAGACTATACACTACCCCTACATACTGCTACTATACCACTAACAGAGACTGTACACTACTGCTACATACTTCTACTATACCACTAACAGAGACTTTACACTACTGCTACATACTGCTACTATACCACTAACAGAGACTGTACACTACTGCTACATACTGCTACTATCCCACTAACAGAGACTGTACACTACTGCTACATACCACTACTATACCACTAACAGAGACTGTACACTACTGCTACATACTGTTACTATACCACTAACAGAGACTTTACACTACTTCTACATACTGCTACTATACCACTAACAGGGACGTACAATACTGCTACATACTTCTACTATACCACTAACAGAGACTATACACTACTGCTACATACTGCTACTATACCACTAACAGAGACTGTGCACTACTGCTACATACGGCTACTATACCACTGAGAGAGACTGTGCACTACTGCTACATACTCCTACTATACCACTAACAGAGACTGTACACTACTGCTACATACTGCTACTATACCACTACTATACCACTAACAGAGACTATACACTACTCCTACATACTGTTACTATACCACTAACAGAGACTCTGCACTTCTGCTACATACTGCTACTATACCACTACTATACATACCACTAACAGAGACTATACACTACTCCTACATACTGCTACTATACCACTAACAGAGACTCTGCACTACTGCTACATACTGCTACTATACCAGTAACAGAGACTGTACACCACTGCTACATACTGCTACTATACCACAAAGAGAGACTGTACACTACTGCTACATACTGCTACTATACCACTAACAGGGACGTATAATACCGCTACAAAAATTCCCAAATGTGCTGAAAAAGAGATGAGGAATGAAAGAGGGGGTGAAAAGAGACAGAATATCCTGTAGGACGAACGCTGTTAATCATTTAAGCAGGCCCCTCTTTGTCTAACCATATTCAATAGCATTGTGGACAGCGCTCTCTGCTGGTTTTTTTTAGCCAGTGCAGGGGAACCCCTGCTTTTCAGATTCCCTTACTCTCCATTTTTTTCTTTCACTCTTGTCTTTTTTTTGTTCACATTATTATTTTTGTCTCCATAACTGTTGTTTGTTGTAAGCTTTGTTTTTGTTTATTGTTGTTGTTTATTGTATGCGTTGTTGTTAATTGTTTTATTTATTGTGTATGTTGTTAATTGTTATTTCTTGAATATGTTGTTGTTTATCGTTGTTGTTTGTTGTGTGGGTTGTTGTTGTTTATTGTGTATGTTAGTCTTGTTCATTGTGTACATTGTGTTTGTTGATTGAGTACGTTATTGTAACTATTCTCCTCTCCACTAACAGTGTTCTCCTCAGTGATGATGATGATGCAGCCAGAGAACCATGGCAACCTGTGGGTGTTCCAGGACAGCCTGCTCATCACCGGGAAACTACCTGGTAACCGTGACTACAAAAACCATTCTCCATTTCATATCTTACTACAGACACAGGGAGACTGCTTACCAAAGCACTGTTCACACAAAGAGGCACTAACTGAGTACATCCTGTATGTTAATATAGTTACATCCTGTATATTATATATGTTAATATAGTTACATACTGTATATTATATATGTTAATATTGTTACATCCTGTATATAATATATGTTTATATAGTTACATCCTATGTATTATATATGTTGATATAGTACACCCTGTATATTATATGTGTTGATATTAATACATCCTGAATGTTATATATGTTAAT
>JAVQJS010078166.1:0-12955 GCA_036024795.1 Galaxias rostratus
TTTTTTCATCAATGTTAATCCATACAATACTTTGTGTTCTTAGTATAGGCTTAGTGAAACAGGGATTAGAGACATCTCCTATTTCATATTGGATGAAACATCTGCATATTTGAATTGTATATTTTGATGTATCTTTAAAAATATCATAAATAAACATTATGTGACTGTAATATTGCATGGGGTAACAGGTGTTATTTACCAAAAATTAGATGAAACCTGTATACTATTTTATAAGAATAAAAAGTATAGTGTACCACACAATTGTACAATAATGTATGATATGTAACTAAGAAAAGTGTGCAGGCGGTAGAGTCCCCCAAGAGATAACAGCTATCTTGAAGTCAGAAGGAGATAGTCACTTGGTCCAGGAAGGAAATGGGGTTTAGGCCTAGAATCATCAGGAATGAGGAGAACAGAGATTGGTTGATTCTCCAGAGTCTTAACTTCCTTCTGAAAAACGACTGACAAATTATGTGCTGAGGTGAATTGGACTTTGCTGTATAGATTTTTCTTTTGTAGATATGTCACTACAGAAGTAAACTTCAAAGTCAATTCCAACATAAAGATGGAATCTACAAAATGGATTTGATAATGATCAACCCAAATATTTTTTTCAGTTAACTATTGACCAAAGTTTGCTACATCTAAACATATGTATCTTCATAATAATGCTACAAGGATAACAATATATGACACATATACAACTACATCAGTGAGTTAGTAGTAATACAAATTGAAATAAGCCATGCAAGGTTGGACAGACAGAACAGGGTGAGTGAGGGCATGGGAGAGACGTCCATGACAACATTTAACCACCCACATTAATAAAAGATGACAGACTTCAAAAGAATATAGTTATAATTTACACCCAGGTTAATTTTAAGTTATTAAAAGAGAAAGAAAATAGTTGTACATCCAGTTAAATATAACTATTAGAATTATTAACCTGTGATATATTTTTATATAATACAACTAATCAGATGAGGAATGAGAACATAATATATCAAACTTTAAGAAGCCTAGTTAAAATAATTAAAGGAATAACAAATCATGTTCATTTTATACCAATTTTATTGTATCAGTGGTTTAAAGTCATTCAAAATATACCTATTCGATCACGATCTTTTTTTGTTGTTGCAGAATGACCATTGAAAGGAGTTTTAAAATAGAAATCAACAATACAAACAAGTGTATGGTCCTCTCATTAGAATGAAATGAAAAAGAAAACAAAAAATAAATGTTGTAGTGTACTGTTAGATGAAACAAACTTTTAAATATGATGTAAGAATGCTTAAGTGCAGTAGAGTATAGTTTTTAAACAAGTGTCTTAAAATTTCAAACTTTAGATTAAAGACTTGTTATGCTATAACTCAGTCCAATGATGGTACTATACAGTACTGTGTTTTACAAAAGAGACATTTAACTGTAGCGTCTTTTGGCATCTACTTAATAAAATAGGGCAAAGCAGTGAAGTGCAATGGATGATGTCAGGACAGCCTTGTCCCTGCCACTACATAGTGGTGTCCAGTGAAGTGGTTAGGATTGATGCAATATATTATAGTAGCCCTTTCCTATTTTTAAACATAACCTATTTAATAAAAACAATGCATTACCATTATTGTATATAATTGCTAATACAAAAATACACAAGGCTGTCCACCCAACCAATGCCAATCATATATTTAGATAAAACATCAGAAACTGCACTTTGTTCACCGGTTTACTTAAAAAGAAAATAAAAAAGCGTACCACGTTCAAAGAGTTTCAAACTGCCAACCAATTAAGATTTCCTGCTATACATTTTTTATTTACACCACCTGAGCTGCCAAAACGTATAAAAAAAGTATTAATATTCACAAATTACTATACAATAATCGTTGATCAGTAGGTTCCAAAAACCACTAGGTTTAATATATCACCAAGTCATATAAAATATTTACTCAGTGTTTAAAAACTTAAAAAAGAACACATATATTTTATATATATATATTAAAAAAAATACATATAAGATTTGACAATTTCTCACTTAAGACTTGCAAAGTACCTATTGCCTGTTCAAAAATAGTTTCTTAAAACAAAAAAAGTGTTTAAATATCTTTAAAAAGAGCACACCGGTGCAGATTATTGCTGTAAAATCATGATAAAAGGCACATTGGCCCTGGTAGTGTGAACCATGTCAGGACTGATACGGAATGTACTGGTGGTGCTTCAGAGTGGAGCTGGCAAAGAGGGTAGGCCACAGAGGGGTTTTGAGGTCAATACAGGAATGGAGGGTTGTGCAGGACGAGATACATAAGGTAGGAATGCTTTTTGGAGGTAAGCGTCACACAGATGTGGTTACTCTGTCAGCATTATTGACCTCGTTTTTGTTGGAATCCAGGCCTTTCGCAGCATTCAGGTCATTGCGAAGGTTTTCTACTGATTTCTTCATTGTCTTCAACTCGCCAGGGTGAGGGGTGGCACGTCGCAACAGTGTTCCCTGTGAACAATTGTAAAACTTGTAAGCATAACAAAATTATTTATACTGTTAAAACGCTTAAAAAAGAAAAACTCACTTGCCATATACTCTTTTGTTTGCATGTTACTTGGCATGAAAAACTATTTTTCCTCCCGCTTTTTGAGTGTATGTCATTTATGAGAACCAGGCTTTTTACCTGTTATGTATTTTCGAACTACAACCTATATCTTAGTTGTTGTTGTTTTTTGAAAGTGTGTTCTCACCTTTTCCTCATCCTCGTCGTCGTCATCATCTAAGAAGTGGATGGCGCTGATGCGGTTGACAGCCTTGTCATCCCAGGTATCGTCTACCATGCCATTAACCAGGCTCTCCAGGGCCCCACAGCGGGCCAGGTTATCAGATCCTGAAAGAGGATTTATGCATGCTGTGAGACCTCTCTATCTACTGCTATCCATTCCAAACATATATCGTACGATAAAAAGGCTGGTAAATCATTAGAAACTGAACACAAATACATAAAGAATCCTTACAACAGTTTATGATGACATTTTTAAATAAATATGTTTGGTTGAATTTCTCGTGCTTTATCTAATCTCTTCTGCTTGATCAAAAAAGTTCTGTGACCAAGTGGTCATAAATAAGAGCTTGGTACTACTAGATCGCACTTTGAAATCGCAGCTTAGTCACTGGCTTACATCAAGACAATCTACCCACCCCCACCAACGATTTAGCCAAACTCTTTTGACCTTCGCCCATCTTATATTCTTTCCCAGTGAGAAAGAGTAATGGAAAAATTATTTATGAACATATAGACCTCCTTATTTGACAGTCACAAGAAACACTGATGTCTATCCACCATAATAAGTCCATTAGTTTCAGTTTGAGGTTGTGTCGTCGTATATAATTACAATCAATAATTGGATCAGGCATAGATTCAACCAGCTGTCCGCTGTGAGTCTCTCCCTTCACACAGCAGGCTTTTAATGGCAACAGGCCAGCCATAGTTAAGCCTCTTTAGTCGTCCAATCCACTTGGTTTTTCAAATACATAACCATGGAGCAAGGCTTCAAGAGGGGGGAGAGGCCCAGATTGAAGCATGATGATCTCCAAAAGACCGATGAGCAACACCAATCAGAAGATAGTTTGGAACATACTTTTCTTTTTCAACCAGATTATAAGTATGGGCCACAAAGATAAATTGTTCAAACAATATTCCAGTGAGTGTTGATAGATAGGTTTTGTTATTTTGCTGAAAGTTGAAATACACAAGACGACATTTAGATCATCTGAGTTTTTAAACAATTTACAGACATTTAACAAAAAAAGACTGATACTCTCATCGTACTTTGAATAGGTAGAGTAAAAAGTACTAAATTACAACAGTATTAATAATAATAATTATAATTATAATTGCAATACTATTAATAAAGATGAAGCTACGCATTCCATTCTAAAGTGCATCTTTTTAGCCTGCACAAAGCAAACGTGGGCGATATTTAGTTGTCAATGACAACTATAAGTGCCATGATCCTAGTTGTCAAGTAGTTTTGTCAGCTGTACTCATGACCAGACTTAGGGCCAACAAGTGTCTTTAAAATTAAAAAAGGCATTACCTTTGTTTTCCGATTCACAGGGCTGCTGAGGCAACAACACACAGGTAAGAACCTTTTCTCCAGACTCTGGATCCACATCCGTCTGGAAGGTCAAAAGAGGTTGCGACTGGTTCTCTGACAGCCAAAGAGCCTTTAGTCTCAATGTGGTCAAGGACAGTGGTAAATGAGCCAGCCTGAAACACAAGAGCAGCATTTCACCTTTTAGGTTTAATCATTCAGGACAACAGCAGCAATCTGGAAGTTGCGCCTTATAATGCATTTCAATGTACCTGTTTCCAGAGGCATCAAACACATGAAGCTCTGTGGCTTGTGATAGTTCAGATGGAATCCTTGTCAGTCTGTTGTCTCGCACACAGAACACATTAAGACTGCTACAGCCTCCAATCTGGAGGGGGGAAAAAGCACAATGCACAAAAATTTAATTTGAATGATTTCATAAATTAAATTCAAAAAATCTTTCATAATATCATCGATGACTATATTTGTTATCAAGCACAGAAAAACAGCTAGGCCCTGTCATGTAGAATAATAATTCATTATTATTATGATTATTATTATTATTATTAATCATCATAATAATTTAATATAATTTATTGATAAAACACACAAATGCCGTTTATCCCTTACTTATTTTTATAGTGACAAACTATGAAACTTTTAGGAATATTGCAAACACATACTCAATATAAAACAACTGCAACTCATTTACACTTTGCCCTGGGATTGCTGTTCTTGATGGCAGACCTATTGAATGTCAATGGGATGTGGCAGATGGGACTAAAATAGACACAATTAGACCTAGTTGTTTGAGATAAAGCAGAGCCTTGATGGGCCTGCTAAAGTGCAGACTGTAATCTATTAATGAGCTAGTGTTCAGGCATGGGCAGGGTGTAAGTATAGGAGACTCATCACGTTAAAAGGATCTGGCTAAGCTTGGGCACTTACTGGAGTAAATAAGGGGAGTTCAACAACTGCTTCTACAAGGTATTCAAATGTCTCCAAAAATGATTGACACGTTTAGGTTAAAAAAATAGGTCATAAACGCGATGATTAACATAAAAAGGCAATCCCTGATCAGTGTCCCAATAGACAATTTCATTTTTCAGGGAAAACGTAGAAGAGAGGTGTCTCAATCTTATTGGACGTAAAGGCCGGACTTGAGGACATTATCTCATTGCAGTGCTGGATTGATGACTTAGTTCGACATGCAGCACAAGTCACAAAATTGGACGCTTTCCCATTTCAATGGGAAAGTGTCTAAACCTTTGACTGGCACTGTATAACTGGAACAACCAGTTGCCATAGAAGGGATACCATGCTCAGTCAGTCCTCTACTGAAACGGTTATGTCAAGCTATTCTCATTGTGAGAGAAACAATAAGACCATCAATTCATTATCTAGACCAAGGGTCTGAACTGTTATTTCTGCACACACACTGGGCTCTTTGCATGACGGAACACAAGGGCATTGTATAACCACTAAAAGCCCTTTTAGATTAAACTTTAACTGAAGCTTGCATTCTATACACAGACAAGAGATTTTGAACAAGAAGTCTCAGACAAATGAGTTTCAACTATAGACCAGAGCTCACCAGAACAGAATTAAGGGGAAACATAATTCAACAGGCAAAACAAACACTTAAAATAAATACAAGGAGGAGACTACATGTACGCATGCTTTTGTGCAAACTTGAATCAAACAATTATGCTAAGTCAGTTATGCTACAACCACCAACGATAGGGAGGGTTGGAGGCAACCAGTTAGCTGATAGTGGGATGTAGCATTGAGAGAAAATAAAACAAGCATTTCAAATTGGCTACTAGCTGGCATCACGCAACAATACATATGCAGTGTCACCATTTGAACCAAACTTTTATAGTATAGATTCCACAATGACTTATCTCATAGTAAATCCTAAAAATACCTTATTGTCAAATGGTAAGGTGGCCTACCTCTTTTGGTAAGGATGTTAGTTGATTCCTATCACAATTGAAGTTGGAAAGGCTCTTAAGTTTCCCAATACTTCTTGGTAAGCTCTAAAAGAAATGACAAATGGACATGGATATTAAGAAATGTCTAAATCTTTAGTAACTTAAGTTAAAGTATGCAGAAGTACAACTCCCAGGTAAGTGCCATGGCAAGAGGAGTAATTGTACAGCTCTATTTTGAGGATGAATAACAGATCTAATCGGACTGATCTAAAACATAATTAGTATTTTAAGGATTGATTTCATAGCTCATAGGTATTTTAAAGACAGAATCCGTTATAAAAAAATTTGCCTGTAAAAAAGTTTGCCTATAAGAAGACAGTGAAATTTAAATAAGATGCATGGAACATGAACGTATACATATATATATATATATATATATATATAAATAAAAGATGTGGTCTCCAACCTACCTGTAGCTGATTTTCGGTTAGCACAAGTTCCGTGAGGCTAACACAGTTGCCAATGCTCTCGGGAAGCCGAGTGAGCCTATTCTGATCTGCTTTTAATATTGAAAGACGCTGTAGTTTTCCTGCAACATAACACAAAACCTCTTGACAATAAGTCATAAAACAAAAATAGTTTTCTTATACATTTTTGTTCGTAATTAAAACAAAGCATCAAAAAAGTATCTATTTAAAAGCTTGTGCATTAGAAATACCTGAATTCATGCAGTCCTTCAAAGCCCTAGCACAACTTTACTCAAGCTATCATATAAAAAAAATTAAGAAGCAACTGTACATATGTATAATAATATAATATTATATAATAATATAATATTAAACTGCAAACGAATGTAACACAAATGGAATGACTGTTGAATATGATTTGTTTGGGCTGGATCACACCCCAACGATGTCGCCTTTGTTTTAAACCATTAATAATAAAAACACATAGCACTGCACCGTAAGATGAAGGTAGTCCAACTATACTACATAACATCTTTCTGCACCTCTACTACCCCTATACCCCCACCGTCACCCCACCCCACCCCATCAAAACTAACCTTCTCATAGATTGGGTCAAAAGTGTGTTGAAAGCATATACTGACCTATGCCTTCAGGCAGTGCATCAATGAGGTTCTGGGACACAAGCAGATCATTGAGGGAGACCATACCTCCCAGCTCCTCTGGAAGATGCTCCAGCTTGTTCTCTGATACATCTAAGCAAAGGAGGCTTTTCATACTGCCCATCTCCTAAGGGTCAAAGAATTTGATGTTTTTCCGACCTTAGTAACACTTTCCAATTCAAGTGAGTTAATTCAACACAAAAGCTAATGCAGGATTAGAAGGAGATAATCAAATCATGAAAAGCCTAGAAAACAAACATGAACTTACAGCAGGTATTTCCACTAACTGGTTTCCATCCAACCACAAGTCCTTTAAGCTCACAAGACAGCCTATGGTTTCTGGCTATGTGAGAGTAAAAATTTTGAAGAATTGAGAAAGACAGAAACACATAGTGACAACCTAGGCACATGTAAACACAAGAATCTGCAACACTTCCAGGCTCAGTCATATTTTAAAAGTACTTGTCTCACCTAAATGAATGGAGTTAATGGCATTTCCATACATTAGCAGTTGCATTTGGAAAGGCTACTTCAAAAAATGTGAGCAATAATATGGTTTGGGACTACATTTATTGTTATCCCATGAAAAAGGAAATAAGAAAGGCTCCAGGCCTTTATGTTGAGTTACCAATCACTTACCAAATTGTAAAGTTCATTGTTCCCTATATCAAGTTCCTCCAATCTACAAAGTAGAGACAGTGACCTGCAGTACATACACAATTGTCATGTTAACATTATATAGATATAAAATACAATATATGTTATGTCATATTTATTGATTGAACAGAAGTGTATGGACTGTAATCTGTTGAGTAACACATTTTAAAACAACAATGTGTGTTACCCAACATGCATTATCAAAAAAAAACTTACTCCGGTAAATATGTGAGGAGGTTTTCCCTAAGTTCCAATGACACCAAGTTTGAGAGGCTACACAAAAGTGATAAAAGAAAATAAATGAATGTGCAATGACGAGACCATTTTCGAAAAGACTGACTTTTTGTGTACTTTAATTGTTGGAGCATTATCTTTAATACAAGATAGGAATTACGGGTCTATGTCGTTCAAAGTACATGTAATATACATTTTACACTCATCTTGACATGCCGATTTATGTCATTAATGTTTTGCCATGCCTTTTTTCACGGTACCATTGTAAGCATAAATTCTCACAAAGCATATTTGTCAGTTACTCTAGAAATACTGTTACAACTTTATATTTCTCAGATATAGACATTTTTGTCAACACAACATTTTATCTAATTAAAATAAAGCGATGGACCAAAAGCTACTTTACACGGAAGCACAAAGGACAGACAGTAAAAAAAAATAAAAAACACTTACTTTCCAATGTTTTCTGGAAGGGTCTGTAATGAAATGTCATTGATTGAAAGGCATGTCAAATTTCTCAGCTCCGGGAAGCTCTCAGGTAATCTGTCAATGCAAGAAACAGACAAGTAAGAGTTAAACACACTATGTAGATTATGTGATTCATACGTGTACAAGATCAGCAATGAAGGGGTTGAATTTGAGATTGTTCCAAATGGATATAGACCTCAACTAGTAGATTAAGCAATAACTAGGAAAACCGTGTTTGACTTAAATCTACTAAACTGTCTGAACCCTACTGGCATAAGATTTACAACTTCATTCAACTCAAGACTTTGGAATACTCAGGTACACCCACTGGCTGCGTAAATGTGAGTGTTGGGTCATAATGTAGGTGAAATGTAATGGAACGTGTGTTTACAAGCGAATGCGAAAAAGAGACAATTGGAAGCTGTCAGTGAGCAAGTCGAGTCAGGCCGTTCCAAGTTTCCAAACCCCAGGGGGAAAAAGTGGCCTAGTAGGTGCAATAAGGGGCAGAAGGTCTGATTCACCGGCCTCTCGTCACAACTGCTAAATCAAAACGAGTGTCGCAATCAGCTGAAATGCCCACCCTGTCCCACTGGCTCTGTAACGATCGGCTGACAAGTCCTAGCCGAATCAGCTGAAACGTCCACCTTGTCCTACGGTCTCTATGACAATCAGCAGAAATGCCCACCTTGTGCTACTGGCTCTGTGGCCATCTAAAAGTCAGAGTACGAATAGCAAAGAGAGGGGATTGCACATCAAACACATGGCATGAAAAAGGCCTATGTATAAAAAAAAGTGTTGTATCAATGATTGTTCTACGAACTATCTGTTTCAGTTCACAGGGCATCAATCTTACATTTCCCAATGTGCCCCACAGCTCTTGACAGTTTGGTCACTGTAAGTTGTAGATGTGTATATTGTATGAACAGTGGCAAAACCAGCAATGCATATCTAAATACCAACTTTTGACATCAACCACTATCTCAGGAGAAGGAATACATTAACTGACAACACAACAGTTTCAGGTTTGAAGGATAATAAAACCATATATACAACCTTGTCAATGGATTTCCACTGAAGTCTGCTACTTGTAGGGCTTTGCAGTATGAAATGCTCTCAGGAATTTCCATTATATCTGAATAAAAATATATATATAAAAAAAAGGAACACACAAAACCAGCATTGGAAACAGTTCTGAACTTGGCATTCTCAGACACTGAATAAACCCATTGTGGTTACGAAAATATATTAGTTGTATACACAACTAATCGAGTTAAGTTCTCGCAACGGACCTGAATCTTTTTGGAAGAATACAGTTTCTTCAGAAAATGAAGCTAGTGTGGATGATGGACAGTTAATGGCCCTCTGAAGAGTTGAGGATGCGGTACCATAACATGATCTATTAAAGCTTGAAATTTTGATTGACAGTGCATAAATTTTTTTTCTTTTCTGCTTTACGTTTCTTACCATTTCGAGAGCAATCCAGTTCTACAAGCTGCATGAAGTTGGCTATTTCTGGTGGAAGTCTCTGAATTTCGTTGTCACTCAGTCCCAGTTTTCTTAATTTTACCAGCTGAAAAAAAGGCTGTCAGACAAAAGCAATAGGCTGCTTGGTCAAACGGAATCGAAGACTAGATAATGAGCATAGAAATAAAGAAAAGCATTTGTTTATGCGAGACCCAACACAAAGGTTTTTCATTTCTCTTCAAAATGGTTTTCTTTTTGTTTTGGACTCTTCTCTTCCCACAAAAACAAAAAATGGCCTAACTTCTTTAGATCCAGTAGGTTTGTCATTAACATAGCCCACATAGGCGGCAAACTTGTTCTTCCTGTTACGGTCTTTCAGACAATACACAACTTCACAACTTCATAATGTGTTACATGGAAACTAAAGCTGACAACAAGACGAGTATAATACATTTAAAATCATCATTTGATATTTATGAATCTATAGACCTATTGACAGCTGCGCCTGTGCATTTCTTGCTATAATTTAGGATTATTCATTTTGTTATGAAGACAATTATTTCCCTGTACAGACTCTGTGAAACAATGAATGCAAGTGACTGGAAGTAGAAACAATGTCATATTGATTTGCACTCTCCACCAATCCGAGACAATATCCTACTGTTGTTCAACGGCACAGTGACAGATTTTCAGTACGTATAAAAAAAACTTGGTTCTATCATAAGAAATGACGAATCAAGTCTTGGCAATTACTTTTGCCAATGCAACAGAGATGTAGCAAATGAACATTCAAATGTGAAAATGCATTCTCATAAATCATGAAAAAAAATAAGAAAATGCACAACACGAAAGGCAATACCCCAAAATCATTAAATGATACTAGATTCTAATAAAAAAAAATGTTATACTTTTTAAAACCAAGCTGCTTATAAGCTTAATGCTATTCTAAAGTCTACCTTGTTGAAAAGGGTGATAAACAATTAACAAAAAACGAAGAAAAGAACAAAAAGGTTTTCAATTGAAGTGGGCAGAAAGACTGAAGATCTTATCTATTATAGTTTAAGTAAATGGGGAATGCAAAACATTCCAAGTAATTTGGCATGGCCCCTTATTCTGACAACTATAAAGAAGGTAAATGAGTTATCTTGAATGGCAAATCCAAAATGCCCTTATCTTTAAAAATTGTGACCAGGAGAACATGTTGTTATGGAATAAGCTCAGTGCTATGTATCTGACCTTTGTACAGTAAAAACATTGGTAGACAGATGCAGTTAACTTAGGTGCAGTGCCACACCCATATGTCTAATGTCAAGTGCAATTTTTAGAGGACAGCATGCAGTCAGGCAAGCAAGCACAGTAAAGGGCAATTAACTACAGCATACTCCTAATAGGTAATGTGTCTAAGCTGTAAGCGTATTAAGTGATATGCTCAGGCATTTATCCTTAAAGCTTGACAAAGTGAAAAAATGGTCTGGCTGAAATACGCTCAATGCAGGCGTTTCATGTTCCAACAAGTTTATAATGAAAATACACAGTAAACTGGGCCTTTCCCTAACTACCGATTTTTCCTGTTGAAGTGAGACTCGTTACAAAACAGAATATATGGGCAGAAATACCCAATGCACATTTATTAAGCTGTGCCATTATAAAGAAAGACAAGAATGTAATAACAAATTAGAAATTTAGGGTCTGAACTGAATATGAACTTAAGCTCTCCACTTTAATAAATATCCTTTTTTTAGTTAGCAGATTTGTTATTTGTCACGCGTCTTGTTTCCCAAAATCTTACAGAATTGCTCATTAAGGAATGAAAGTCTGCTAATGCACACGGGTGATATGACCACACACAATGGGCAGATCTCTAGGCGTATTCAACTTTAGATTTACTTCCTCACCTGGTAAGAATAGTGTGACATTACTTACAGGCCAAGGAGCGGCGTAAATATTGGTTGAAATTAGTGGCATGTGACGAATCTCCCTTTACACTTACATATATTCTATGAAAAGGTGAAACCGAATTATGATATGCTCATTTAATGTCGCAAAGGTGCAGTATGTAGTTCTAGAGAATGGGGGGGGGGGGGGTTGAAGAATGTGAATTATCACACTAAAAAAGGCCAACCTCCTGAGTCTCTGGCCCCTCCCATCCCAGTTCCATGTGCATAAAGCAATGTCTGATTCTGAGGTGAGCAACCAAATAATTCCAAAAAGCCTAATCGTAAACATTCTAAAACTTAGTGGTTCCCACCCAGCAAAGAGCAACATAAACAGTTTGCATAGTTACGACATTCAGTTAGTTGACATTAACCAAAAATAATTTCATTATTGTATTCCCCTATTTGTATCAGCCAGTGCATAACAACCGGTTTTATTTCGATAGGATCGTCATCACAGCTACTATACGTCGCAGAGTATATTCAACATATGCATGTAAACCAATCATTAATTTCGGACAAATCTAGCACGATATTTCCGAACGTTCTAAAACTGCACTTGGCGATTTGAACAACTCTCTTGAGATGACATGCAACGACTTCAGCTGCCTTGTAACAAGTAACAGTTCACATACTGCTGCTGATGCAAATTGTAATAGCAACCTTGTTTGGAGTGTGAAGCTGTAAGCAGGAGGATTTAGGAGTGTGCACGCGAGTTAATCAACAGGTGGCCCTTACTCCTTGCAAAAACTCTCCTGATTGGTGGTCATCGCCAGATAAAAAATAAAAAAAAAAGGAGAATACAGGGGCCAGGGTGCTCAAATGTTGCGCACCTTCTCCCCGGACATTTGGTTTATTGATATCTTCCAGGAGGTGTGTAATAAACGGAATAAACATACATTAGAGTAATTTCTAGAAATTTAAACTTACATACTGCACCTTTAAACCTGGCTCAGGCAAGGCCTCAATTCACTACATTCTATAAATCGCACACAGGATTGTAGGAAAGTGTGAGTGGGTGGTGGTGAGAAGGGGGGGGGGGGGGGGGGGGGCGGGAAAACAAGGTTGTT
>JAVQJS010078195.1:0-10822 GCA_036024795.1 Galaxias rostratus
GCGGTGGAGAGAGTCAGCAGCTTCAGGTTCCTGGGTGTTCACATCAGCGAGGACCTCACCTGGGACCACCACGCTGACATCATCACCAGGACAGCTAGACAGAGACTCTTCTTCCTACAGAGGCTGAGGAGGTTCGACATGGACCCCAGGATACTCTGCAACTTCTACAGGTGCACCACCGAGAGTATCCTGACTGGCTGTATCACGACCTGGTATGGCAGCTGCACCGCCCTCAAACGCAATGTGTTGCAGAGGGTTGTAAATGCTGCACGACGCATCACCAGGTCAGATCTGCCCTCCATGGAGGCCCTTTCCCAGCAGCGTAGCAGGAAGAAGGCCAGCAAGATCGTCAAGGACTCTCTGCACCCCAGCCACAAGCTGTTCTGCCTGCTGGGCAGACGGTTTCGTAGCATCCGGACTCACACCACCAGATTCAAGGACAGTTTTTTTCCCCAAGCCATCAGGCTTTTGAACAATCACACTTGAGCCCCCATCCTCCACACACAATAGGCCACTTTGATTTTTACTGTCACTTTATACGGACTCTGTCACCTTAGTACCCCATACACCGGTCATCTCTATAACATATAGTTATACATTTTGAATTAGATTTTATTTACTTTTCATTATATTTTATTGACCTATTTTGTTATATTCTATTAATGTCTGCATTAGCGTTAGGTGTCAAAGAGACACAAGAATTTCATTGCATACTTTTGCCTCTGTAAACGTTATGCATGTGACAATAAAAAACCTTGAACCTTGAACCTTGAACCTTGAATACATCAGTGGTTAGGTGGCAGTAATGCATGTAAAACTCCAGTTGCTTACCACTGAAGAAGAATGTTAATACATAGAGCAAGGTATTATAACCCAATCAAAAAAAGCTAGGATAATCATGATACATATCGCCAACAGACAAAAACTTTAATTCTGATGTATTAGAAACCAACACAGCCGAATGAACAAGCCTCCAATTAATTGTGAGAAGCACTATAGCACCAAGTCTACAAATAGTGGTTGATCAATGACAGTTTGTGCTGAAATTTTACAAGGACAGGTTTGTTTTATCGAAAACCCTTGCCCACTTTCCCTCCATTCAATGTGTGCTGTTACGTCAAACTAAGTGCTGAGGGTAAGATAATGAGAGGACGTCGAGCTGCAATTGGAATGCAGCTTAAGTTGATGCTATGATGACGCTAGACCAATGTTCTGGTCTCTCATGGCGTCCCCGTGGCAGTTGACCTATGTTGCTGCCGCTGGCCATAGCATTGGAGGGGTGGTAATAAGGGCCTTGACATCAGGTGAGAAGACACACCCACAAAGGGAGCTGCACACCTGGTAGAGGAGGATTGGAGAGAAACACAGACGGACTGAGGGAAAAACCCACCACAAGCACAAACCTACACGCAACGTTCCAGAGAAACTTAATAGACGCCAAATGGCAGTTATCTGTTTTAACTATCCAGAAAGAAGAGTAGGGGTTCTATGCGTTGGTGACGGGGAAGTGCCGTCATAGCAGTTCCAGGCCCGGCAGGAATTGGCACAGGACCTCCGGCTGTGGCCGCTGGTGTTCTCACTGCCAGCATGCAGCAGACAGTGTAGACATGCAGGCAGTCAGGTAGACAGGCAGTCTGCAAGCTCTACAGGGGCTGTGGCCAGTACCCCAGGGACCCTGCCAGTGCTAGGATAGCACACATGGTTGGTTTCCCACTGCAGGCAGAGTGGTCTATTGTCTTCACTATGCACCTAAACATACCAAGACTGATTTGTCCTCTGAGCCCCTTTTAGCAGCTTGGATTTTCATCAAAATTACAGACGGCTGTTTCTGTGTGTCAATATTTTATGTGCCAGCTATAGTCCAGAGAGATTGTGAAATATTAACTACCTTCTGGTATCAGTGGTTGAAATGGTCCTCTGGAGTCTGCACTAGTCTTTAAGATGACAAGGATATCCTAATGCTATTTGGAGTCCATGTTTTCTGCAAAATCTTCAATCTTTTTTTAAATTATTACCTCAAAGAGTTTACCCTGATTGATGTTAAAAGTGTTGCAGCCACCATTCTGTTGCTGGTAGTTGAGTCATCTAAAAGTCAACTGACATTGTGTGTTTCAGCGTGACACCAAGGGCCAGTACTTGTTTGACCTTATTTGCCACCACCTGAACCTGCTGGAGAAAGACTACTTTGGCATCCGATATGTGGACCCAGACAAACAGAGGGTGAGAGCCAAGAGGCAATACCAAGACATTACTTTGTAGATTACTTTGCTCTCTTTTCCCTTCCCCTATCACGGGTACTTCCTTGCCATGCTTAATTACACACATCACACACAATTGTCAGAAATAATGCACGTTATTTCTCCACCTCTTAAATATCATAAGAAAGAATGATTTGTGTTTGTCTATGTTCTCATAGGATTTTTGGTCTGCTATTGGTCTGGGTATTTGTTAGGAAGACATATACATAAATATAGACATATTCACAAACAAAAGTGAATTAATGTTTGAACCGTATGACTTAGACAGTGCCCTCAGAGAAATGATTCCACCCCCTTCTCAAGCTGAGAAGCAGAGTAGCACAGCATGTGTACATTAAAACCTGAAGATGCCAAGAATGTTGTCAACAAGTGGTGGTGTCGCCTCTTAATAGTCAAACTAGCGTTTCTCTGAGTGCCCTCCAAAAAGCTTCCTTTTATCTTTGTCTCACAGTCACTGGATCCCTAGCATTTGATGTAAATAAGCGTGAGGATGGGCGATTGGAAGAGCACTGCTAGAACACCCTCCAGCAACAGACGACTATTCATCATACTCAAGTGCTGAGCAATCAGTCCCTATCTGGTTGGTTAGCAGCCAACCATTCATCCCCTCTTTTTTAATCGATTTCTTTCTTTTTTCAGCATTGGTTGGAGTTTACAAAGTCAATTGCTAAACAAATGAAATGTAAGTACATTTAAGTAAGTACATAAATGTATAGCAAAAAAAAAGAAACAGCAGTCCCCACTCTCAAGCTGTTGTCCTAAAGTGCAATATTTATTTTTTCTGTTATCTTTTCTGATCCTGTTATGGTTTTAACATTCACTTTCTTTCAGCTCAGCCTCCGTTCACCATGTGTTTGCGTGTCAAGTTTTATCCACCTGAGCCTGCTGCCTTGAAAGAAGAAATCACGAGGTGCAGTAACAGCGTTGTTGTGTGATGTAAAGTCTGGTGGGAGCCACTTATTAGTAATAGAGCAATGCTGCTCTGTTGTCTTCGGACTGTTGTGAAATAAATAATGTTTTAAGAAAGACCAAAATAACCAATATTGATTTTATAAAAAAATATTGTTATTACTTGTGTAATTCACTAGAATTGTGTTCACATAGAGACGTTTTTTTTTCTCAAGCGTATTGCAATGCATTAACAAATTGACATTAAAGATTAAGCAGTCAGGAAGAGCCTAAGATGACTCTTAAATCAATGTTGTAATTCCTGCAGTGAGCCCGTTTGCCAGGGGATTCGAGAACTGCTTTTCTCCTTTGCGATGACATGGTGTTCCGCACTGCTGCCACTGCTCTGGCATGCTGGCAAACTACTCTGGCGAGCACAGCAGAACAGCCAGAGAACACTTTTCCCTAAATTTGTTTTTTTTTTACACAGTCAGCAAGCATTTTCCCTTTCTCACCAATCCATCACTTCTCCATGTCCCAAATCTCCAAGGATTTCCTCGATTCTCTCCACCATCTACCAGCACACGCATGCACACACACACACACACACACACACACACACACACACACACACACACACAATTAAATACATGTTTTCTACTGAAAAGGATACTTGGATGGTTTGCTGGTGTGAATAATATTAGGACTAAATGCCTGGTTTCCCATATATATACATTTGAGAGTGAGGAGAAATCCATGCTATTTTGTTATATACGGAGTTCTTGATTTAAAGATGAGGGTTCCAAATATAGACAATGAAAAGAGAAGATTACTTTTCTGGGCTTTATTTGTGAGCTAAACTGTTGTACAAGCTTTAGGCCTGAGTCCTGGGCCACTTAGCTGGATGCAGAAACACAGTGTGTTACATGTTTACAGATGCGCCACATTCATTGGAACAGGTCAGGTTAACTGTTGTTATTGTGCTTATCTGCAGGTATTTAGTCTTCCTGCAGATCAAGAGGGATCTTTACCATGGTCGCCTTTTGTGCAAGACATCCGATGCAGCGTTATTGGCTTCCTATATACTACAAGGTATCTCAAATACAAAAATAAACCAATTGATTTAGATACAACAATGAAAAAAAATAGTAATGTTGGTGAAAAGCAGCGTATTGGACTAGCTACGTATGTAGTCTCTATCCCCTCTGGCGCGACAAAGCTCATTGGCATTCAGGTAGCAAAGCTGCATTAAAGATTGGCTCCCCTGTCACTTCCAGGCTGCCAGCCTATTGTCTGGGTCTCTCCCAGAATCTCAATGCTGCTTCCACTGCATGACAGAGGTTCAACAGCCTTCTGTGGAGAAAGGGAAAACGTTTTTTTCTCTCTCTCTTTTTTGAAAGACGTGTGTGTTTTTAAAATGAGGCTCACAAAAATAACCCCTTCCTGTCGTCCTTTCCGTCCGTCCTCCCTTCAGCCGAGATTGGCAACTACGACCCAGGGAAGCACCCTGAGGGCTACAGCTCCAAGTTCCAGTTCTTCCCGAGGCACTCTCAGAAGTTGGAGCGGCGCATCGCTGAGATCCACAAGACTGAACTGATGTGAGGTGACATCTGTCGGAGTCATAATTCCCGAAAACCTATTCCGACTCACGCTCCGGCGCCATGGTCCCCACACTTGCCTCATTGTGGATAAAGCTGGCATTAGAACATTGCGTTCTGGGCCTTCCCATCCTCTAAGCAGCGCCGCCAAGCCCCTGTAAATGTCCCTGGGAATAGAAACGTAGACATCCCAGTGACATGGAATTACATGTAACAGGCCAAAGCTAAAAAAAAGTACGGATTAGATTAAGCTTCCAAAAAATGGCAAGAACATCTATCCTATTTCAAAATGCCATATTCAGTATGAAGATTTAAATTATTACATGCAAGCCTGTTACTTTTTTCTTCCCTTCCTTGGCTTTGGTATCATGTGTCTCTATACATTAAGGAGGTTCAGTATGTGTGTGTGTATGTGTGTGTGTGTGTGTGTGTGTGTGTGTGTGTGTGTGTGTGTGTGTGTGTGTGCGCGTGCGCGCGCACGTGCGCACGTGCGAGCGTGCGTGTGTGTTTACTATTGATTATACTGTGTCATCCGTTAGTGATTGGCCTGGCTCTGCCAGTCAGCAGCACATAGCTGTGGATAGTTCTCATCTGCTTTCTTCTACTCACACACTTGTTCTGTTTTACGCTCCCCCACTTCATCCCATCTCTTTGACTGTTGAGCTCGGTCTTTTGCTGCCCTCTAGTGCCTATGTAATGCACCACTTACTGATCAGAAGACATTTTCCTATAATGATTGAGAGCATCTTCCTCAGGCACTAATAGATTTACTATCATGTGTTTGATACAGAGGGCAGAGTCCTGAGACTTCAGAGCTGAACTTCCTACATAAGGCTCAGATGCTGGAGACTTATGGTGTGGACCCTCACCCGTGCAAGGTATCAACCTTTTTGTCACAAAGGCCTAATATGTCTTTATACTTGTGTCCTGCTTAAACCATGAGCTCAGCTCCTTGTCTGGTCTGTCTGCCAGGATGTGTCTGGCAATGCAGCCTTCTTGGCCTTCACTCCGTTTGGCTTTATTGTGCTCCAGGGAAACAGGAGAGCACACTTTCTCAAGTGGTAAGTCGAGATGGATAGCCTTGTTCATTGATATCCAGCTCCTCCACCAACTCAATGCTGGACCTCATGGTGCAAGCAAGAGCAGCCATGCAGGTTTTGATGCTCTGTGGGTCTGAAATAGCCCCACATTAAATAATACATTAAATAACTATTGTGCTTGACCAAAGTAGGTAAGTTGATTGATTGACTGATTGATTGATTGATTGATTGGTTGATTGATTGATTGATTGATTGATTGATTGATTGATTGATTGATTATCTTTATTTATAACTTTTGCTTCAAGGATCCACAGCTTGGCTTGGGCTTGTGTTAAACTTGCCGGTGGTGGTCCATGCCCATTATTTCACAGTCTCTTACCTATCTGCTTTGCTTGTCTTCATTTATTGGCCAGGGAGGAGGTGACAAAGCTGAAGTTTGAGGCAAAGACATTCCATATATATGCAAATCAGAGTGAGGTGAGCGCATGCATTATTTAACACGGTTGACTTTTCTCAACACTACTCTTCTTATGCTGTGGAATTACTGAGTGAAATGATTGTGACCTTGTTTAATGCATGGAGAGAGTGCCTCTAGTGATTTAGCATAGTTTGTCCCTAACAGGAAACTTAACAGGACATAACTGGCCAAAGCTGTGCTCTGTTTTCCAATTCGTTCAGAGACCGAATTGAAAATGAACACTTGTAATCATACAACACACAATGTATTTGCTATGAATTTTGTTTGCAACGTTTTTTTTTTTGCTCATTGCAGGACAGGAAGATCATACTGACATACTTTGCACCCACACCAGAGGCATGTAAGCACCTTTGGAAATGTGGAGTTGAAAACCAGGCCTTCTTCAAGTTAGTCATGTCATTAAGTGGTCTTTGGTTAAGTTTATCAGGGTTCCAGTAAGTTATTATATGTCACTCAATTTTCGTTTATATCAGGTTGGAGAAGTCAAG
Organism: Galaxias rostratus; assembly: GCA_036024795.1. Classification (NCBI taxonomy): domain Eukaryota; kingdom Metazoa; phylum Chordata; class Actinopteri; order Galaxiiformes; family Galaxiidae; genus Galaxias; species Galaxias rostratus. Next base: position 6,751 of record JAVQJS010078195.1, read on the forward strand.
TCAAGTGCGCACTGTGTCCAGCAGTAATCTGTTCTTCAAGGGGAGTCGGTTTCGATACAGGTATGTAACTTGTTATGATACAGGATGGGAAGGGTTTGGACGTTCTTCCAGTGGGTGGTTGTCTTCCTGTATTTACTCGATCCCTCTCAGTGGCAGGGTGGCTAAAGAGGTGATGGAGCAGAGCGCTAAAATCAAACGGGAGCCCCCCGAGATTCACAGGTGGGACCATCGTGGGCTGTGTATTTCCCCTCAGGTTCAGACTGTTCACTATGCAGCATGGGGCTCACGGTGACAATTGGCTTTCTGCGTTCTGTTCGATTGACAGGGCTGGCCTGGTGCCCAGCCGGAGCTGCCCGTCCATCACCCATGGGCCAAGGCTGACCAGCATACCCAGGAGCCGTCGGAGAGCGGTGCACATCTCTATTATGGAAGGTAGAGCAAAGAGTTCAGAATACACTCTCTAATATATTCACCCTTCCCAGGAGTGTAAAATGTTTGCTGTCAGCTTTCTGCTTTACAGTACTACAATCAAAAAGCACTGTGTTTTATTAGCTTTGCTGGGTTTGCGAGTTTGTAGCCGGGTACAGTTTTTCAGAAGGGATTATTATCATCGTGTGCATGGAGAGCACTAAGTCTATATTTATATTGTGTTTATACACAGAATCATTTGTAAAATGCTGTATCCAGGATGTTTGGCGTGCTCCTTGTCTGCATGGATTAAAGCCCTGCCTTACCTCTATTCCTGGGCCTTTTAACACTCACAAATGGATGACGTACAGCTACACACATACACATACAGATATAGACTAGCACACTTCAAAAGTAACCTGTGCTGGGAGAGTGCCACAGCTGCTTGTGTCAGTCAGGATTCCACTCATCCTCTCCGGTGTGAGTAAAGCCACACACACGCACACATTAGTGCAACAGCCAACAACCATCTATTCTCTGTCGTGTCACTCTTATTCCCCACTGGGGAGCTGCGATGCAACATTGACGTGACATTAGAACATCGTTGGTTGGTAAAGGGCACGCATCGTCTATATGACAAACTCTAAGACAGGTGGACTGTTTGCCATGAAAGGTCTTCCGCAGACTCTATCCCCTACTGCATGTCAAGCGGTCGATTTCAGATCAGTACTGTGCCCACTCTGTTTCGCACCTCAAACAAAGGCCAGTGTTAATCTGTTGCTCTGGCTGTGACGGTATCTCCAGAGTTAATCATATCCTGCCTGGAAATAGCCACATACCACAGCCTCTCCATGTAGAGTGTAGCTGTGTGCAGGGAGCATGTGAACCAAGCTACAAGTGGGCCACATTCCTCCTGCCAGCACCCTGCTGTCACGCTGGTCCTTTCCTACCAGTTGGCTGGCCTGCCTGCCTATGGGACGTTAGGGTAGCCTAGAGACAGCTGCTTTCTTACTTGCCAGTGGGCCTACGCATCGGGTTAAGGACAGAGAGCTAGGAGACAGGGCCACAGATAGAAGACTTGTTTGGCCGTGCTGGGCTACGGAAGGGCACCCGCTCGCTTTCACAAAGCTGCCATCATGGTAAAGTGTCTGATTAGAATAAAAACTAGGGTGAATGTCCAGCTGTGCATGATCAACCACTGCTACCGCGATGTGAAGGTTCGTGTGCTATCCCTGGGGCCAAGGCTGCTAGGCAAGGCTCTGGGGGTGATGCCTCTCTTTCCTTCCCTACCGGGGTCAGCCTCCTTTGCTTCAGCGGACATTTCCAGAACCTCCTCCAGGCTAAGTGTCCCACAAAAGGCCCACAGTTCTAGGAATGGCTCCAGTACACCGAGCCTTTCAACAGGTAAATATCTCATGCCAGTCTTCGGTATGCTGATTTAGCCTTCAGGAAGCAGCTTGAAATCTATCAGTAGAGTGAAGAGAGAGTAACATGGGAGGCCTTTGAGGAGGTCATATCATGTTGCTTGTTTATGTTAGCGGTAAAATGACACCGGTTGCTAGTGCGAGATATTTCATCGAGCTATGTATTATGTGTCTAACCAAGGGTGTCTTAAGTAAATGTTATGGGAGCCATATTAGGTTACAAGGTGAAATTACGTGTGTATATATATATATTCCAAAAAACATGCCTCATCCTCCTGCCAGTGCCCTGACCAGTCACTGACAGTTAATCTTGAGTCGGTCCATGTGTTTTATGTGTGTGAGAAAGATGTTATATATGTTTGGTAAGCAAGTCTGGCGCTAATTAGCTGCCGTGGTATCACTCAGACTGGGTGTTTGATAGCTGTTGGTCCATTGTTCAGTCCATGATGCTAATTGGTGACCTAATTGTGTAAAAGCGCTTTGAGTGTCTTGATAAGGCACTTAAAACTAAATAAAATGCATTATTATTATTATTATTATTATTATATGAAGATATTTTAGGTTTTTTGGTTGGGTTATGACAGTTTTGTCTGAGTGTTTTGTGTTGTGTTTTGAACTGCACCCCTCACTTACAGACTGCTTGCATCCTCACAAAAACAGTCTCTGAAAAGTATACTCATATTGCTGATTATTTGTTAAATACAGAATTGTTCTTGTTTATTTCATCTGTAAGACAACCAAATCTGTTATTTTATTTTACATTAGCACGTCACAGTCCAATAAAAAATGGATTCCATTTCCATTTCTCATGCCCCAAAAATGCTCAATCTCAACTCATACCCAATTAACAATAACAAAACACTGACACTACAGTCAGTGTGTTGAATAACACATACCATGTGCTGGACCTTAACCTACTCCACTTAATTTTAGTAGGTGTTGGAGTGTACGTACAGTAATACCTGAAAGGTATTTTAATTGTTGTACTTGTTTTGTCCCCTATTTCTCTCAGGCCTGGAGTCCTTGCGAGACAGTGCCCACTCCACACCTGTACGCTCTGTCTCGCATGGTGACTCCTTCTTGCCACGTTACCGTGGCCGGCCAGGGGATGGCAGCGAGGCAGGGACATCCGTCATCTCCGATGAAGCCTACAGCCCCTCAGACAGCGTGCTGTCCACCCCGGTGGCAGAGAACAGCATGGAGCTGGCCGCAACGCATCACCTCAATGGTGCCCCATACAGCATCGAGGAAGAGAGGGAGTCTGAAGTGGGCACACCGCTGGGAGGGCAGGCGACAGAGTTTGGACCAAATGGAAGAGTTCTGCGGCGGGGCCGGACCAAGGTGTTGCCCCCTAGTGACGTGGAGGAACTGAACAAATTTATCTTGAGCGTTTTACGCCTGTTTCTGGTAACTATTGGGCTGCTCTTCGTCTTGCTGCTACTACTCATCGTGCTGACTGAGTCCGACCTAGATGTTGCCTTCCTGCGTGACATCCGCAAGACACCAGAGTTCCAGCAGTTTCACTTTGAATACTTCTGCCCTCTCCGGCGCTGGTTTGCCTGTAAGATTCGCTGGATGGGAGGGTTTCTCACAAACAACTGAAAGTTACATAGAAGGGATGTATAGAACTAAGAACTAGAAATACCCCTTTGATAGTTGAAAATAAGTGGGCAATGTCTAACAGAGATTGGAAGAAAGAATACGTTAAAAGAAGGTAAAAGCAATGTTAGTAGGAGCGAAGAAAGGAGGCGAAAAGAAAAGAAGGAAGGAAAAAAGAAAGGAATGAAGCATGGATGGATATGTGTTTGGGATGAAAGTGCTATCAGGGCCTGACCCCAGCCTGAGCCTTGAGAGACCTCTCATATGCCACAGAACCTCCTCAAAAGAGGCCTCTGTTTTAGCAACTCACTAGATATATTTTTGAGCTAATTTTAACTTTGGAAGTTCAGGTCACCTTTACTCAATGACGTGGAGGCAACAGGGTCAAAAGAGAGGCAGATTATTGAACCAAGTGATACAGTTGTCTTTATTTTCTAAGAACATTACGGTAAGTAAATTATTAGGCATGTATTTTTTATTTGATTGTAAAAAGGTTTAGTATAGCAAACAGACCTGAAACATGACATTTTCTAATGTAAAATCAACAAACATATATATTACATTTGCTGCTACAGAATGTAGAGTGTTGAGTTCTCATTGTCACTTTAAATGGCCTTGAGTTAGTGACAAAAGTATTGAAT
>JAVQJS010078199.1:0-12494 GCA_036024795.1 Galaxias rostratus
CATATATATATGTGTGTGTGTCAACAAATGTTTATTATGTATGTATTATATATATATATAATGTGCCTGTGTGTGTGTGTGTTAACATTTATTTTTTCATTGACATATATGTACAATGCGTGTGTCAACAAACACATTTTTATCGTGTATTTTATTATGTATTATCTATAAATATATATATATATATATTCTACAAATATATATTTACACGCATGCATACATATAAACAAATCTGCGTGGCAATACTGATTAAGAATTTTTTTATGTTTTGGAGAAATGTTACGGTAGATAAATCCACTAAATCCACAACAGAACTGCCGTTTAGTGTCTTTTTGATTCAACGCTATCCTCTAATTCAATAATCAGCGAATGCGCTTCAAAGTAAAAAGATGACTGAGCACGAGAGTGGTTTAAATATCTGAGAGAAAATCAGATTTAATAAAAGAAATCCAACTTGCTTTCTTTCTACTGCCCGCTTGGGATTATGGATGGCTCTTTAACTTAATCCACAATTTAAAGTGGATTTGTGTATGCCGCTGAGTGTCTGTAATGATGCCTGTTTACGGCGCCCCTCATTTATAATAATTAAGTGGAATGGATCGGGGGGAGAGGGAGGGGGGGTCACTCAGGCACAGTTCTGGACTATTGGCTCCCCACGCTGAATAATGACCTACTGTAGTTGACCGGGAGATGACCGCTGCCTCCTGCATGACCCCAAACCCTAGACTCACCCCCTGCTAGCGTTGGTGGTAAATAGGATGTCTTGGCTGTCTATAGCGTCTTGGTGTCTATAGCCACAATAGCAGCGGAGGTCAATGGGTGTGTGACAGAGAAAAGGAGAGAGAGAAGGAGGGGGGACAGCGTCCGCACAAAGGGATAAAGGGATCGATCCATTGTTTCTTTTTGCTTGACTTTTCCCATATGATTGTTTTCACACTTTTCCCTTTCTTTAGCTACTTTCACAAGGTTTGACCTGTGGGCAGAAGGCTAAATCGAGTTGCCATGGGTTAAAGTTGCTTTTTGAACTAAAATAGGGAGGCTGTCAGGCGCCCTGAAACATTGAATCCACCTGGCCCCCTCGGTCATCAACAAAATTATATTTTTAAATGTAATACACAATATTATATTTCCAATTTTGCTTTTTTCTTGTTATATAAATCTGACTTTAAATAACAATACCATTAAAGCCTGTGTTGATTTAGTGGGAAACATATTGTAAATCAGGCCTTGGCGTGTGTGGCCTGTCATCTAAGAAACATTCCTAGTAATCCTCTGCAGGCAGATGCATTAGTACCAAACAGTGCCACTAGGTGTCAGTGGTGTCTATGTTCTTTTAGTCTAAGACAAGCGATTGGCCTGCTGAGAAGGCAGGGCAGAGGGAATCTACCACGGGACGCACTTTTGATTGGTTGCCGGGTCAACCTTTCCCCCTTCCTCTGCCCTGATTGGCTGGAGCAGAGCAAACGGGGAGAACCAAGGGAGATGGCAGTGTGTGCTTTCCAGTGTTTAAAGGACCCTGGATGAGTTTACATCGTAAATCTCTCCCCACTCCATCCCGGCGTTCCCCATGAGTGCCTGTGGGAATACAGGAATGTGGCAGCTGACCTGTGAAGCCATGTCTTTTGATTCTACTGACATAAATTAGAGCCCTGGAATGCAGGACATCCGTATGGATTGTTATTAAGAGACATGCCCAAAATAAAACACAACCAATGCAGATGTCAGGGTTGGGTGTGGGGGTCAATGATATAGTTTAGTCACTGTAGTTTTTCCCCATATATTCTACATGCTGCCGGTGTTGCACATGCAGTAGAGGTTATATTTATAAGCACACGTTCATAACACCATGTCATGAAAAGTACCTGATCATGGATATGACGGATAACTCCAACACAACACAACTGTGTCCAGACACAGGGGGAATGCCATCGTAAAAACGTTGCCAACGCATACGAGAAAAATGCAACCCCTCAGAAACTAAATGCCATTTGCCAAAACGCGAGATGAATTTTGACGTGTGCCCGTGTCTCCAGCTCATGCGTCTTCGCACACAGCGCTGGGCCACACGATCGCGCTCTTCGTAGTTTTCAGCATCAGTGAAAGCGACGGCAGTCGGTCCGAGATTAATTTAGTAGAACTAATGGAATTCATATGAGTGGTGGGGTTCCTAATTTATTTACTTTGTCAGTGATGAACACTGGCATTCACAAATACGCACATGCTTGGCCCACGCTGAATCAGACCAACACACACACACACACACACACACAACACACACACTCACACACGCACACACACACACTACACACACACTACACACACACTACACACACACTACACCCACACAAACACACACTACACACGCACTACCCGTACATTACACACACACACACACACATACACACACGCACTACCAATACATTACACACACACACACACACACACATACACACACGCAGACACATATACACACACACACACACACACACACACACACACACACACACACACACACAAACACACAAACACACAGACTACATACACACTACACACACCCACACACATCATCCTGCAAATACCAGAAGAAAAATTCACGGACACTTCACGGATACTGTAAAAATGTCCCGCTTTACAGTAAGTGAGAGATCAATAATGATTAATAGGGGGCTTTTATACAATCGGCATGTTCTACTCAGTTCACTGCCACACAACACCGCGCCTGCAGCTCTCCCAGTCCTACCTCCAGCAGTCAATCACACAGCAGCTTAAAAAATAACAGTTTGTTAGCACCATTGATTTAGCACTTAGAGCGTGTCCTTATTACCTTGCAATTATGGTCAGTGTTGACATAACAGCAGAGACACCCTGCAGCCCCCCCCCCCCTCCCTCCCAAGAAGAATTTATGGGACCTCGTTTTATTAGGGCTATTTCATGTGTCCCTCTGTTAGGGAAGGACTTGATTCGCAACCAAGGACCCCGTATTTCACTCGTGGAGGTCAGGGATCCAAGGAATCCCCCCTTCAAACTGAATGGTCCTAACATGGCCTGAAACACATAGAACAACTAGCGGAGCCTTCCCAGAGGGCTCGTTAAAATAAACAGACGATTACGCAGAATAATCCTGATAATGTCATTCAATAAAGGGGCCGCAAAGCCATTAAGACACTAAATTAGATATGGGGGGGGGGGGGCCATCGCGTTCCGCTAAAGCCAAACATTTCAATTTAGTTAGGAGTCACGGCAAAATCACCAAAGTATTTACTACCCCTCTATTAAATCCATTACAAATAGTTTCATCTTCTTTAGTGTATCCTTTCGGTTGACTACAGGTTACAGAACGACAAAACAAGAGGAATTATTTTTTGAAATATTTAAAATATTTAAAGTTGCGGGGCATAACAGCAACTGCGTCGGTTGGTGTGCTTCAGTAAGGCACCCGTGAGAGGTCAATCAAGCCTACAAAGGAAACCAACAGCATTTCAAACATGGTGTGTCGTTTACGGTGAAAACTCTGGCAAACCTATTCGCCAGCCAACTCTGTTTTCGATTACTTGTGTCTGTGCCTTCATTTTCCTTTGGTGAAAAATTTCTATGGCTATTTCGACATTTCCCCTGAAGAACCAGTACCGGTACACACGGAGGCTGAATGGAGATGGTGCATTAATCTGACGTACCCACAATGGACTCAATTAAAAGGTCTGTCATCTGTGAAGAGGATATTTCTCCTGGGTTAAAGATAAAAAATCTACACCGCATTTCATTTTCTTTATGTAAAAATCCATAATCATATGCCAGGCTCGGGTTAGAAACAGTTATAAATTGCAGTCCTTAAATATCCAACAATTTTGGAATGAATAAATCATGAATAAATGTATCTAGGTCTAGAGATAATTAACATAAAAAATTATTCTTACCTTTAACTACACATTATCATTGTGTGTGTGCAACAACAAAAAGAGCTACCTAAGCTCCTGTAATTTATTCTCAATAATGTAGTTTTTATACTTGATGTTTCAATTGAAACCACCCGCTTCCATCAATCTGCAAACAAAGCCCTTCTACACACAACATGGCAACAGAAGCCAAATGGCACCTCATTGATTTCCAGTAGAGTGGCTCTCACGACTACATACTCTGCATGTAGCTACAAGATGGCCGTAAACACACAGGGAAATAGATTGAAGGGGAAAAGGGCTGAGATGCAGTATGCTTCACCTGCAGTTTGTGTTAAGACACAAACGAGGTAAGGGGGGGGCTTTGCATGAACGCTCACTTAATTAACCCCCGCAATACTGACCCAGTCATGAGCAACAATACCATTAGCTAGCTAGAACCCGATAGGCACTTCACCCGTTAAGGGGGCGGGGGGGGGGGGGGACAATCAAGAGACGCAGACTCGCACGCGGCATTGAGATACCGCCATTAGCGCTAAAAGGAAAGATATCAGCGCGCGCCGCACAGGTTCCACTGTGGACGAGAGGGAAAGGTGATTGGAAGTCAGTGTTATTGTGGTGGTGGGCGTCGTCGCTCACTTTGCTAATGATGTTGATGACGTCCCCTCTGCGGAAGGTGAGCTCGTCTGGCTCATCCGCCTCGCAATCCCAAAGGCCTTGGTAGAAGCGAGCGTATTCTGGGGACCACGGCGAGGAGGGGGAAAAACAAATACAAGCGGCAAGGTGTTAATACATGACACAGATGACAAGATTTTTTTCTTTTAATTTTTTTTAACTTTTTAATGTTGAAATTTTGGGTCGAAAAAATAATTTGGGAAAGGGACGGTTAAAATAGAGATTGTGATTCCAACCTGATGTATTCTCGCTGCTCTTGTCGTCGGGAAAATCTTCTTCTGCAAAATATTGAACGAGGGGATAATGTAATAACATGTTGTCAAGAGTTTCATGTTGAGGCAGCGTAGCAACGAGCCGACAAATAAAATGTGTATTGACAAGAGTAGGAACAAATTATTCTGCAGTGAAAGGCGTGGCAGTATGTATTTCAACGGTTTCGAATTGTCCGAAGGTGAACGTAATTATTTTCCTAATTCACTGCCGACGGGATGGAGGTGAAGGTCTCATTGATTGTTTGGGTGTGGTACCTGGTGGTGGGAGACGTGACAGTGATATCCCTGCACTGTGGGTCCTACATCCATCCTCCCACTGTCAGGCTGACAGCCATGCCACCACCCAGCAACCTTATCCCACCCTGGAAACAACCCACCGTCCTCCCCTCTACTTCCAGTAAGAGCAACAAGCGAACACCCACTCGCTCGTTGTCTCTCTCTCTTGTGTTCACATGCAAACACACACACACACATACACATGCAAACACAAACATCCACACACACACACTCATGCATATAAATGCAAAAACCAACACGTACGCACACGACAGATTCACCAAAAGCAAAATCACACATAAGTACTCTCGTTTCTCATTTCTAAAATGCAAAATGTGAAAACCCACGCACTATGCACATATACGTGCGTCAATAATTCCCGCAATGATTCCACAATTCCTGCGGTCCACATTTAGGTTCCACAAGGGGTAAGAGAAACGCATATCTTGTTTAGCAAAGATCCGAAACATTTGTTCAGTTCTGTTCGTGTGCTGTGGCTAGGGGTGTCATTAAGCCGCAGGGCCACAGCCATGGGCCAACGGTTTCCATACCGTTGCGATTTAATTTTCCACTCAATAAAATCTGTCATCTGCACCGCGCTAACATCTCCGTCCGTCTGCATTCTGTTGCCAGCCGAGCCTCGTTAGGTTCTTTGCTTAACATAAAATAAAACCAAAACGTTTTTTTCCTCTGCTATAGGGGGAGGGGGGGGGGTTGAGACGTCCACATCTTGCTTTACCTGGTCTCCGCAATCGTTTAAAAAAAAGAGATTCCGTTAGTTTGCAGTTAGATTTCGCCGATTCTAAATAATTACAATTACGCCAAACGAACGTAATAAATAATAGAGATTCACCATGGCAATGCTCTGTAAAACACGTGAAGGGAGCGGTTGAAAAGGGGGCCGAATGATTGATCAGTGATTGGGAGAGAAGAGCCTGTTATTTGATACGCCATCTGTGGTCAGGTTCTCTACCCCTTTCCAGATGGCTATGTATACTGGAATGACATTTCGAAGACTAATATCCCTCTGGCAAATGATTTCGGCAAAGGTAATGCACTCACTATAAGAAATACAATCATGACGAATCTTTTTTAATAGACAGGGTGATGGAAAGTGACCCTGTGAAAAGTTCAAACCGTCCTTACTGTCCTTCCTAGGCCACCGTAGCCACCTGTCTGTGGGACTGTCCATCTCCTACCCCTTAGGTCGGTAACAGGCGGCCTCAGCCCTGATCGGTAGTAAATGATTAGTCTCTCAGAGCTACAGAGATAGGGAGGCATCTGGCAACACTAATATCACAGTTGGGGAAGGGTTATCACAACCCATCCCAAGGGTGTAACGAGAATTTCCGAGGGTGTCTTTATGTGTCTACGTGTGTGTGTGTGTGTGTGTGTGTGTGTGTGTGTGTGTGTGTGTGTGTGTGTGTGTGTGTGTATGAGTGTGTGAGTCTGTGTGTGTATGTGTGTGTGCCTCTGTGTGTGTGTGTGTGTGTGTATGCGTGTGTGAGCCTGAGTGAGTGTGTGTGTGTGCGTGTGCACGTGTGTGTGTTTGACTCAAGGTAGCTAGAGGTGAGTGTGTCCCCGGCAGTCTGTTTGGGGACTGATACTGTTTTTCTCTTACCTGGAAGCACCTCATAGATGTCCTCCTCCTCATCCTCGTCTTCGTCCTCCTGTTGCTCTTTGCACTCCCCATGGCTCCTGGGGGTGGCTCTGGCTTGGGCCTGGGTCTGGAGCTGTGCCAGGAATGGGACTGGCTTGGGGGGAGCAATTGACTTTTCCATAATATCATCGTAGGTGTCGTCTTCCTCTTCCTCTTCCTCTGCATATGCCTCCTCTTCAAAGTCTTCACATGGAATGTAGTTGGAGCTGAGATCTACCAGGAAGGGGGAAAAAAATACAATACGGTGTTATAAGTAGACGAGGAGTAGAATGCTTACGGGTGTGTCCCAAACGTAGACGAGAGACACTCCGCTGAATAGACGGAAGCAGCCTCAAACCCAGTAATTAGACGATCGACTGAAAACCGAAGGAAACCCCAGCTAATGAAACATTTGGAATAGGACGCATGAAAAAAAGGAAAAGAAAAGAAAATCCAGAGGAAAAAATTCCAGTCTAACCCCTCGTTTGGAATAGGCAGCATTGTTGTGAGTAAAGGGGGGGGGGGCTTTGGGGGGGAGAGGGGTGGGGGGGGCTGGGGGACATGACAAACGACGGGGTGTCTGTTACTTCCCGCAAATCAGTCGGTTGGTCTGAGCCCATTTTTAGAGCCGCGCCTGCAGTACGGGTCCCTCAGATGAAGGAGCCGTCTGATTGGTGGCGACTGGACACACTGCAACACAGGGTATCAGGTCGTCCGCTATACGCCGTCGGCCAGGCCGAAATCAATGTTGCTGGAGGATAACCAGAACATCCACCAATCAATTTCCCGTAAGGTGGAAATCGGTAGGGGTGGGGGTGAGGGTGTGTGTGATACAGTTGGGTGTGTGACGTGGGGGAATGCGGAGGTTTAGAGTGCCCCTGATTGGCTGGTCACGGAAATGGATATCTTTCTTTCTGTTTTTTTTTTTTACGACAGTTAAAAAATGGTTTCCTTTCATTTCTGACCTTTACGCCTCAAAATGTAAGTAAAATAAAACTTTTTTTATCTGTCGTGTGGAGAAAAATTGGAACGCACATGAAAATAATAATAATCCGAACTTCTGTTTCCAGACAATGTGAGTTGATCTTTTGAAGAACCTAAAAGAGACATATTGACGTACATTACGGGCCAAAGTTGATTATCCCCCGAAACGTTCGTAAAATTAAACCGCACAAACAAATGTACAAATATGAAAACACTTGTCCCAACTTCTGCCTAGAGACAATTCTCTGATTTACCTTTCAGGACAAAGTTGATTTGGCTCACCCAGTCCAAGGCCTCTTGAGGGCTGCTAGCTGTGAACTAAACAGAGGACATCCAGTGAAACCTATCAAACAATCTCACAATAAAACGTCGGTTTGCCAATTAAATAAAAAAAAGACACTCCTTTGGAAGATCAAATGAGCACCCAAAAAAACATTTTTTTTTACTCCAAAAAAGTATATTGAATTAATTTCCGTGATCAGGCGTGCTCACCTGGAAGGAACGGCGTTCAGGTGCGAACATCTCAAAGCAGCAGTTCTTTTTAGAGTCCTTACGTAGATTTGGCACCATTCCAGCACTGTAGCCTCTTATGTGGAAGGCACCTTTCTGCTGCTTGTCTAAAGCAGACATGACAAAAGAATCCCCAACAAGTCAACTAAAACATCCAACATAACATCCCATACATTTTGAAATCATAACTGTTATTGTTTATTGATTACATTATTTAATTACACGGATGAATCATGACCATAGCGATTAGGTCAGGCACCAACCAACCTTTCTCACTGCCAAAGTAGTACAAAATGGTGTTGTTGAGAATGCACCAGCGCTTCTGCCATTCTGAGCCGAAGAAGCTGTGATCTGAATAGAGATTAGAAACCCCAAAACATATTTTAGCAAGGCTTATTAACGCGTAAGAAGATTTCCCTACATGTATTTATATAAATATATACCTATATATATGTATGCTACACTAATATATATATATATATCTATAGATTTTATTTTTTTAAAGTTAACCTCGTCGTTTCTTCTCCAGGTAACCTTGTTTCAAAATGTTGCCGAGGTCCTGAACAGCTACAGTAGAGATTTCCTCCAGGTCTGCAGATGAAAACAAAGGGCACGCCTGTCAACCAGTGTGCTCTTTCTCATGGTCTCCACCATGAACATCTTTCATTTCGGGAGGCTTTCGTGGTCGAGTGCAGAGTCTTGAACTGCACCTAATGCTACACTAATGCTCCCTTCACTCCATCTCTCTCCTTATATTGTTCTATCTCGCAAAGTGTTTAAAATGATCAAACGCCCCACTCCATGCCCTCGCCCCCGCCCCCCTCTCCTCCCACACACACACACACACACACACACACACACACACACACACAAAAAGTAAACAAAGCAAGCTGTATTTAAGTCTTGAAAGAGAGCACCAGACATTTATGCTGTAGTTGCCTCTAAAGGCCCTGGTCTCAAAACACCACCACCACTAAAGCTGTGGAACACTAGGATCAGTGTGCAGTGCTGCAGATAGGAACTGCGGTCTATACATCTGCTCACACTGCAGTTTTAATGGGAGTGTCCAGCCCCATAGGAATTTAATTGACCCACCAGTCTGCAGCAACATTTTCATTTCTTGGCACTAGACAATTAGTGCTTAAGCAAATTGGAGTTGCAAGTAAAATGTGTAGTGCCCAGTTTAATTGCCTGGCGTAATGTTTAAATCATTATTAGCTGTATAAGCATCTATTTTCTGCTAATCTTCCCTTTGTCACTGATACCAGGTGGGCATCATTTGTCAGTGCGTGGCCTTTAAAACGTGCTGAAAGCCAGGCTGCATTCCGACTTCCTTCCAATGCATCAGTCATCAACGCCTCAACCTTACAAGGAGGACCCAGTTGCCCCTCTTCAGTGTGGACCCATGGAATCGTTTTAAAGTCCATTTACACTAGTCAATGTGGTCTTTCATTTAGTCCGCTGATGACAAGAGGAGGCGCCTGGTTTTCGTCCTGCTTTGAAGTTCGGCCTGTCGGACAAAAAAAAAAACTAAAATGGCATGCTACGCTAGGTCTTTGTCAAAACAAAACACACCCGGGAACCTTTGACACAGAAAGACTCCATCTCCTTATTTTTCCAAATGTCTTATTGTCTTTAAGTCAATAAGTCGATTGTGTGTGACTTCACAGGGAGGAACTGTTTTCACGCGGGGAATGCAAACAATACCCTGTTTATCCTAGAGACCAAATTAAAGGTTTGTGAAATACCACGGCATTAATATTTCCAAGGGCAGCGTCTGCTCTGCACCAGGTGGTACAACAACATACTGGATGCAGCCTCCTAGTGAGCAATGCAGAAAAGGACTACGAGGGCCCACGTCACCCAACACATCCTGTGCGTGCGTGTGTGTGTGTGCGCGCGCGTGCGTGTGTGTGCGTGTGTGTGTGTGTGTGTGTGCGCGTGCGTGTGTGTGATCCGATAGTCCTGAGGGTGCCGTGGCTCACTGGAGACTGACAGATGAGCGGGTCATGTGGGAGCACAGCCCTCAGACACCTCGCGGCACTAACACACCCACCCATCATCACCTCTGCCCGCCTGCCTCGGCGGATGGGCCGACTGCTGGTGACGCTATAAATACCGTGTGGTGCTAAGGACTGTTTTGTCATAGAGATCTTGATTCAGTACATCATAACAAACAGCAGCCATTACACTCGCCCACCTCATCCATCCAGTGGCAGTCGGTTCATTTCTCCAACCCCATAGCTTCCCTGTTGCGGCCTCTTTTAATCCACTCATTCGTCTGCTTCTCCCGCTCCTCATCTATCTCAAAGGTCAAGCCCAGCTAATACTTGAGGAGATACAGAATCAACAAAGGACTGCTCTGATCTACTTCAGTCAATTTTTACAATTACATCCCCGTTTTCTTCTTCTTCTTTTTTACCGCATAACACAGAAACACACAACTTTATTTGACCTCCTTTTGTACCCTCCTATTTAATGGATTCAATTTGTAGTAATGGACGGTCCACCTAAAACTCGCTATACCAACAAACGCTGATTAAATGATGAGGACTGGTCTGACAATGAAATGATAAGAGCTGGTCCGCTAATAAAATAACGGTCAATCGAATTTTTGGATTCCCACATTGTTGTCCAATGGATATGCTTCCACTGATCCCATTGGCAACCAAGAAAATCCTCTATTCAGCCAGGGGTAACCTAGGTCCTATTCAATTGAGTAACCCACTTCTCTTCATACAAAAACATGCAATTTTCGGTGAACATTAACCCTAACATTTACTTGCTTTGAAATCCACCTTGAAAATTTACAGTGCTAAGTCAGACGATCCCCATAATGCTTAAATAGAGAAACGAAATTGTCTATTTCATAAATACAGAGCAGGGACACATTAATAAGCATAATTAAGGCCTCGTCAAAATCTCAGGCAGGCACGGCACTGTTTCATAAAAATCACAAATTGCCTTATCAATTATTCAGAGCAACGCGGCAACTTCATTTTCCTTTCTCTTTTTCTTTTTTTTCTTTTTAATTACTGTCATCCATATCATTGATATTGGCATTAATTTGATTGCAATATATTGATATTCCACCACAGTCTATCTGTTTTTTAGCCGGGTGTAATTGCAAAGGGAAGAGGGATTGAGGTAATATTACTGTCACAGAAGCATTCACTGTCCACGCTATATCTCTATCAAACTGGGTAATCCGTGCTCAATCTGGACAATAACTCTGATACAACAGGGTTTTGACTAGCACCATTTTCAACGGCGAGACAAAAGATCGTAAGTAATTGTAATGGTGAAAACACATTTTGGACACAGCTACGAGTGTTTAAAGCCGGCATACAGTAAGGCGCGGGCTGAAATGGTTCCATACCCAGGGGATGCAGTGAACAATGCGTCTGAGCTGCCAATGCCTTGCTATGGTCCCGATCTCTCATTTGGTTATTCAGACTCTCTCAGCATGGCGTTATGAGCTCAGCAGTTGATCCCGCAAGAAAAGGTTTGATTTATGTGAGCGTGGCCAGAGGGAGTTAATGTATTCTCTCATTAAAAGCCACTTTAGTTAGGCTGAAAGTCAATCAAAGGGCTGGGCGGAGAGTGAATCAAAATGAAAGGCGATGGTGGGAGGGAGGACTAATGTGTAGCGTTACATCTATACGCGGCCGTAACACAACAAAGACGCTCGGAACACACTAAATACGGAAGACTATTGGAGGTTGATGATGAGAAAAAGAAAAAGCTAATTTAATTTATCAAATTAAGGCGATCTTATTCAGAGCTCAGAGACAAACGAGCGATAACGCACGCCTCGCCCATGTTCATCCCTTCCTATTTTCCCGAATCCAGCTTTTCCTACTTTTTGTATGGCTCCGTCGGTTTCAAAAGCCACGGGCGAGTTGGTCGAATTGGTCGAGCAGGTTAAACAGGCTACTTGATAATATAGATTATATACAACAGGTATGGATCTGTGTACTGACGTCACGCATGTTGTCCTCCGTTTTGTCCTTGAGTGGTATTTTCGAACCACTGCCTGTCTGTGTTAGAGGCATTGCATTGAACAAAGCATCAAAGTAGGGGGGGGGGGGTGGCGGGGGGGGGCGGGGGGTGACCCTTGCATGAACTCAGCTGATGAGGTGAAACAGAAGGCGATGGGGGGGGGGGGGGGGGGGGGGGTTGTCCCCATGGGGTGTTGTGGAAAAAAAAAAAGGGGGGGGGGGGGGGCCCAAAAAGGAAAGGTGA
>JAVQJS010078211.1:0-40043 GCA_036024795.1 Galaxias rostratus
TTTTGTGACTTTAACCATCTATGTATTGTAGCATTTAGTGGGGTTGATGCTTTTGCCTTTCAGCAACAAAAGAATCTGGAGGGATATGTGGGTTTTGCAAGCCTCCCAAACCAAGTATACAGGAAATCTGTCAAGAGGGGATTTGAGTTCACCCTCATGGTTGTTGGTAAGTGTAAAATGCTAATCTTATCCTTGTTTCATAATTATGGTTGTGTTTGAGTAGATCCTGTAAAGTTGTATGTTTATAGTGTCTTTGAGTGTTTTGAAAAGCGCTTTATAAATATAATTTATCATTATTTATTATGTTAGCAATCAACATGAATATAAAGGTGGGTTTGTGCTGGCGGGAGAACATAAGTGATACCGGATTTAGAATGTGCACGTGACACATAGGTGTCTGTGGTTGTAACCATGGAGTCAGCAGGAAGGAATATCAAAGCTTCTTTTTTTGACTTCATTTTTGACTTTGTATGATATGCTGGGGTTCCGAGCAGGAACATTCAGACGGGGTTTATCCAGCATTGCGTTCGGCGTTCCAAATACAACAGCTCTTCTGAAAACGTTGGATATGGTGTTTGAGCCTTGGCCAATCAGTTTCTCTAGGCCAATCAGCCCCTGTTTGGACGAAGAATGTTTGTTGAAGCCATTTCCTGTGGTTGGGACTGACAGAATGTGTCCCACACTGCTAAGAATAACGTGTCTTCTTCTTTTCATTTTTCTGCTGTGCTTCTAGTCAAGCCTAAGAAGCCTTATAGGTTGAGTTGTGCTAATGATAGATTTCATACGCTGTATCACACGCTGTACGCTGTGTCTAAAGACAGTCTGCCCCTCTGGGTGTTTGCGTGATATAAAAGCTCTTCTCCTTAAGTGGGTACCTTGATTTATGTAGCTCGGTGCCATGCCCTTCAAAGGCGCTGTGCTGCTGGTTGTAGACATGGAGTACCATTCCGCTAACATATTTGTTGTAATTCCCTAGAGAGTACAATACCTTGTTTAGTCAAATCTATTGGAACAAAAGGGCTGCTATGTATGTTGAGTCATGCATGTCACTTGCTTTTGTCCTTTGGTCCGCCAGTGTCTCACTCCGCTTACTGTCTTTTTCACATCCTTTCTCACTCACTCAGTCACTCACTCACTCACTCACTCACTCACTCACTCACTCACTCACTCACTCACTCACTCACTCACTCACTCACTCACTCACACACACACACACGTTACCTCAGCTCTCCCTAGATGAGGAGTTGTGTGCCCACGTGTTGGGCTGACTGTTCTCTGTCACTCACGTCATTGAGAGAAGACTGGCACAACCGTCTCCCCAGGCCGCATTCAACACAACACACTCCACCAAAACCTGTTCACTTCGCACCCCAAACAGAGTGTCAAATCTCACAAAATGACAACAGCGACACATTTTGGTCCACTAACATCCTTTTTTCATATAATAGGTTATACATGTTTTAAAGTTTAAAAACTTAAATACAATTCCTTAGCTAATATCTGTATGAAGTAAATACATTCTAAATGCCACAATTTAAATGTTAATTACCTTAAGGTTTAATGACCAAGTGGCGAACTGGCGGCCAGCCAGATGGAACAAGTGCCAGGGCTAATATCCCCTGGCCCGGTGACTTTGTTTAAAGGGAGCATGTGAAGCAGGCACACAATGGCCGCCTCACGCTGGAGAACGCCAAGACCACACTGATAGCAAGAAAGCATTCTTTGGCTTGGTTGTTGTTGTCTCTGCCCTGGCCCCCTGACACTGGATGTGTAACTAGGCTCTCAGACAAATGTCAATGGCCCTACAATTCAAGATGTGACCTTTTGATTGACTTTTATTGGCTGGGCTTTTTATTGGTTGTTCAGATTGATGGTATCGCACGTCATCTATCATTTGTGTTATGAAAGGCAGTGTTATTTACAGTAAGTTTGTTTCAAATGGTCTGTGTATTGTGCCGGCAACCGTGGAGTCCCTGTGTCAAAATGCTATAACCATTGTTATGCTAATCTCTTTTCAGGTGAATCCGGCCTCGGCAAGTCTACGTTGATCAACTCCCTGTTTCTAACGGACCTGTATTCTTCAGAGTACCCTGGACCTTCACACCGAATCAAGAAGACCGTGAAGGTACACTGGCTTTTTCAGTTAATTGGTTACTAATGCTTCCTTACAGTGCCTTCAGTAGTTTAATCTGCGTGATCAAGCCATTGACAGGCTAAATGATTGCCCACTCCGCCTTTTTCAGGTCTAGTAAGATTGTGAATATTTTTGTCTGGTCTCCTTTTATAAACAGCAACAGTTGTCACATCACAGACGCTGCTCAGTGTTGTTAGCTAATAGCACAGTCAGCGTCTGCATGCCCATACACGCCGTAATGCTAAGCGTCACTATTCTCCGTTTGATGTGTCCTCCAGGCAGCTTGTCTGTACCGTCTGGGGTGCTGTATTTGTGGCAGGTTCGAGTGGTTGTTTCTGCAGAATAGAAAGTGCAGCGCTAGACCAATTTTTACTATGCATCCTTTTTACAATGGACAAAACAAAAGGCCTAAAGGAAGTCTTTTTCATTTAGGTTATTATTAATCAATACTGGTGGTTAGGTTTTGTTATAAAAAAGCAAGACAAGTCCCCAGAGATAGGATGCCCTGAAACCAAAAGCCTATTGATTGCGTAAGGCATACCTGGAATCCATTTTGTTCTGTCACTCAGGTGGAGCAATCCAAGGTGTTAGTAAAGGAGGGTGGCGTCCAGCTCCTACTCACGATAGTTGACACTCCGGGGTTTGGGGATGCTGTGGACAACAGCAACTGGTAAGAGCCACACTCCCACTCATCTTTACTATAGGGCTCACGAACAGTCGGTCAGTGACCTTTTTTCAAACATATTCATCCATTTAGGACTGCATGGCTTTATATTATGCTTTAGAAGTAAACAGTTTCCTCACAAAAAGTCATAAGAGATGATCGGCGGGGCTTAGGTGTCCCTGCATGCATTTCAACTGCATCACACATACTAGAGGTGTCTTTTGCCATAAACCTGTATTTAATGTTTGGGATAAAGTAATGAAAAGACATGACAGAAAACGACAAGTCACTTAAATAGGCTGGAATGAGCAAAGCATACTTTATACAATATAACTAGTTGTTGAGTTTCCAAATCATGTAAAAACGTTTTCTGGCTTCAATTTGAATTTAAGGTAATCTATCCGGTAGCCATTTTGAGTTAGTGAGTTTGGTGCCCTGACTCCTGAGTGTGTGTTCTGTTTAGTTGGCAGCCAGTCATCGATCACATAGACAGCAAGTTTGAGGACTACCTGAACTCGGAGTCGCGGGTCAACAGGCGGCTGATGCCCGACAGCCGCATCCACTGCTGCCTCTACTTCATTGCCCCCTCGGGACATGGGTGAGTTCTGGTAGAGAGAGATGGAAGGGAGGGAGATCCCTTTGGAAGATGTATTCAGTATTTGCGTTTTGTAGTAAGTCGTGTTACATGTTTTGCAATTTGGTCGTCCTTTAGGCTGTTAGCTGCATATTAATAGCTAATTGTTCTTGGAGCTTGTCGAGCTGGGACCAGGCTGAGGAAAGGGAGCATAGTGCTGGTTGTAGGCTCAGGCCGGTTGCCTATGGCCATAAACAATAGAGAGCACTCTCTTTCCCCTCTCCCCTCCGCAGCCCGGCCCTCCATGACACCCTGTGTGTGTACAAGCCTGCCCTCTGTCCCCACGCCGGGCCACGGCCACTCTGAGGATAAGCAGCATATGCTCCTTCACACTGTGTGTCCTCACTGTAGCAGCTGACCACACACACACACACACACACACACACACACACACACACACGCATTCTCACAGGCACTCTCACACACACTCTCACCAGAGCCCAGGGCCACGGTGACATTGGGGAGAGAGAGGAGGCTGTGAGACGCACACAATGGCCATATTGAGCCCTTGAGAACTTCAGTGACATTGGTCTTGGCCTGGCCCTCAAGAAGATTGTAATTTATTTGCTGTTGATTTCCACTCTATCTTGATGACTAATGTTTTGACTAAATGCACTTTGCTAAGGCTTGGATCTATAATCTGTGCACTGCCTTAGCCCTGATAAGAAAAAACTGCATATATAATATGGCTTACTCAGCAACCCACGGCCTCTAAATCCCTTGGTGCCTCCGTTCTCTCTGCAGACTGAAGCCCCTGGACATTGAGTTCATGAAACGGTTGCACGAGAAGGTCAACGTCATCCCGCTGATTGCCAAAGCAGACACTCTCACTCCAGAGGAGTGTCAACAGTTCAAGAGGCAGGTCAGTGTGTCCATTTTAAAGTAGCACAGCACGCCGCCCCGAGGGTTCTTCTCTGTGGACGATCACTGCCCACATGGATAAAACCGAGTGACTTTCCAATCGGCAAATTGTATATTTTAACAAACAATACAATAGTCGGGTTTAAAGTAGTTGAATCTCCCACTCTAATTTAAGGTGTCTGTCTCCTGAGTTAATTGATCCCTGGCAATGTCAGAGCTTAGATAAACACCCCCTAACGAAAAGCATTTTGATATTACTGTCTTACTTACCATTGAGCAACTAGCAAAATACTACCAGTTTAAGAACATACTGTATATCTAAAATGCCTTACAGCCGCATAACACTGGTTGTGATTGCTGTTGGGTTCAGTTCCAGTGTAATGCAATGGTTTATATATGTAGTCTCATTACTGAAAGCACTGCTGACTAGTATGGCCAGGTTCAATGTTCAAAGTGCTTATGAACAGCCTCTGGGCCAGTGTTCAATGACTTCTTTCTTATGCCACCATATTACCCAACATTACCCTCTGTTATTTGTTAAAACTCTTTCTAGGATTCAAAGTAAACTCAAGTTGACTGTTTTTAAGCAGGTTTTATTCCAAGCAGAAAACACGCATTATCCGTGGGTGGCGTTCTCAAAACGCTGCCTTGTTTAAATGTTGAACATCTAACAGTATGTAGTAGTCATCCAAACATCTCCCTGTTTAAATGTTGAACATCTAACAACCCATAGTAGTCATTCAAACGGTGTCTCTGCACCTGACAGAGGGTGGCTGAGGAATGAGTAGAGGAAGGACAGATTCTTGAAGAAGAAGAAGAGAAAAAAGAAGAAAAAAAAACTAGTTTGTTTTTAAAGTATGCCTCTTGAACTACCGCCCTAATATCATTATTCCGATACCAGCAAGTTCGAAACGTTGTGTTGTTTTTCCTCAAAGCAAGATCGCTTTACCTTTTTCAATCCTTGCCCTTTCAGATCATGCGGGAGATCCAGGAGCACAAGATCAAGATCTACGAGTTTCCTGAGACGGACGATGAGGAGGAAAACAGGCTGGTGAAGAAGATCAAGGTGGACCCACAGCACACACACACACACACACTGCCAAGCGCCACGCACCCCATCTCCCCCCCGACTGCCCTCCAGCACGTCCTCGCGCCGTAACCGTTGTGTCTGTCGCGTTCCAGGACAAGCTGCCCCTGGCCGTGGTGGGGAGCAACACCATCATCGAAGTCAACGGCAAGAGGAGCCGGGGGAGGCAGTACCCCTGGGGAGTGGCCGAGGGTAAGCAGGGAGGTCTGGTGCCGACGGCTGGATCTCTTGGTGCCTTTGGTCATATTCGTGCCCCCTGAAACGTGGACTGGGGTGCTTTTCCCCCCCTCATTTGTCTTTAGAATTGTACAAAGTTGCTTTATTGTCACATCGTAGTAGTAGTAGTAGTAGTGTCACATCGTTCTATTTCTCGTTTCCTTACAGTTGAAAACGGTGACCATTGTGACTTTACCATCCTCAGAGACATGCTGATCAGGTACTCACGCACACTCACACAGACACACACAAACACACACACACACTCACACACACACATTGTCCTCCAAACACTAGAGAGAGGAGTTATGACATGCAAGGCTTTACATACAAGTGCAAATACGACCATGCGTCGCATTGACAGCAGTGTTTCGTAAACATTTTGCAGCCTTAGACTTCAGCACTGGGCAAAGTTTGTGGGGGAAAACAGAACCACTTTGGTTCCCTAAAAGGAGGGTGCACGTGTTGTTTTCCCGCAGAACCCACATGCAGGACCTGAAGGACGTGACCAACAACGTCCACTATGAGAACTACCGCAGCAGGAAGCTGGCCGCCGTCACCTACAATGGAGTGGACAACAACAGGGCCAAGGGCCAGCTGTCCACCAAGTAAGAGTCCCCCTTTATGGCCCTATTGTTCTGCTTAGGAGCAGAGGTGACTGCCGAGCTCTACTTCCTCCAGCCTCCCATTGAGGATCTATACAGTGTATACTAGGGTTTAGTCTTGGATAAACAGGAACGCTTTCAAAGTCAAATCTAAAGATCGTATGTTGGGGTTCTACTGGTACGTTGTTTTGGCGTGGTCCTTAGAGATCTACAGGAAATGACCAGAGTGAAGTGGTAGATTATTGAGTGTTTCAGGTTGGGAACCATGTTTGTAGTCTTCTGTATACTTATGTGACTGAGACAACCATGCCAATAGAGGTTGTTTTAATGTGTGGATCATCTTTACTGTTTCACTGATTTTAATCTTACATTTGTTCTAATGTATGACATGCACACACCCTCCCACACTGCTGTTGCTAACTCACGGCTAATTGCACAACACATGCTACTAATTTATAGCCCCAAAACACACAATGAAGATGTTTACAGTTTGTTTTTTTTGCTGCTTTTAATTTTTTAGATTTAATCTTAGCTTTTAGTTGTTTTTTTTGTAGTTGCTTAGTGCATGTTCTCACCCCTGCATGCTGTGTTTGTGTGTGTTTGTGTTTGTGTGTGTTTGTTTTATTTAGAATTGACACAGCAGAAGGCATGTAAGTGGTCATTTTTCAGTTATTTCAGAACCTCCCATAAGAGCTTTTCTTTTCCTTTTCTTTATTGTCCTACACTGTCGCTTCCTGTCCTCCCCTAGCGTTGAGAAAATTCTCCCCCCTTTGTCCCACCCTACTCTAGTTCAAAGGTTTCAACAAAATTAGACGCTGTCTTTTCCTGTAAACGCCATGATTTAGACCCAAACAAGACTTTTTGTACCACTTAACCAGTGAATGGGGGTGGGGGGGCATTGTGATGTAGCCCGGGGCTGATGTGATCTTTGTGCTTCCCCGCTGTAGAAGCCCCCTGGCCCAGATGGAGGAGGAGAGGAGAGAGCATGTGGCAAAGATGAAGAAGATGGAAATGGAGATGGAGCAGGTCTTCGAGATGAAAGTCAAGGAGAAGGTTCAGAAGTTGAAAGACTCTGAGGCTGAGGTATAACACAAGTCCTCCCACACAGACATGTTCTGTTCTAAAGGCACTTGTTACCTTGCCTTTCAATATGTTTGGCACAGCTTCTCCATCTTTTCCTAGGGTGTTTACTTATTTTCCATGGGTAACCGTGACACAATTGGATTTAGTCTTAGGCTTTTGACTAATGTCCTTTAAATGTAGTCATGTAATTCCAATGCATTTTAGTCAATGTGTCATTACAAAAATTGACATTTGACATGAAATTTCAGTCACACTTTTTGTCCTGACATTAATTGAATAACATTTTGCAAATTTACATTATTATTGTAGTCTTTAACTAAATGAAAAAACACTGTTAGTCTACATACCCGATATGTTGGTAACATTTACAATGCCTTTTCACAATATTGATGGCAGGAGCAGTGAATCTTCAACCAAATCAAGAGTTCAATGGGTTTCTTGCTTGCTACATTCTTTTGGGCTGCAGATGGCGTTGTGTGTCCTGTGGCAATGTGTGGCTTGGTTGGGAGCATGTTTGAAACGCGTGTTTGTGTGCGTCTCCTTACAGTTGCAACGGCGCCACGAGCAGATGAAGAAGAACCTGGAAGCCCAACACAAGGAGCTAGAGGAGAAGAGACGACAGATGGAGGACGATCGCGCCAACTGGGAGTCCCAGCAGCGCCTGGAGCAGCAGAAACTGGATGCTTCCAGGTACGTCCGACAGAGTCTTATTCAATGTTGCACAGCTGGATTGTTAGATCTGACTTTGGATCTGCTGTCATCTGTTCGAAAAGTGATTAGACAAGTGCACAACCTCACCTGATGAAACCATGTCTTTGTCCGCAGAACTCTGGAGAAAAACAAAAAGAAAGGCAAGATCTTTTAGAGGAGCGGTGGCGGCAGGACCACCCTCGTCGTAACTCTTTTCGTTTGCCAACGCTGCCAGCCAAGACACCAGTGTGGGCCACTGACCCTCCTCCTCGCCCTCCTCCTCCTCCTCCTCTTCCTCCGACACCACCACCACAGCTGTGGTCCAGCTCAGCCACCGTAGAGGAGGGGGTCGTGTGCATGTACTGTCAGCACCACCAGCAGAGAGCTTTAGAGCTGCCTGTGGACTCATCCAAGGAATGTCTTTACCTTTTAACAACAACAAAGTAACCCCGTGTTAGACAGGCCAAAATCGATATGTTCTTACTGAATACTGTGCCCCCGCCCCGCCCGTTGTCCCTAAGGTTGAATTGTCTATTTAACAGCTGTTGGCTACAGTTTTATGCAACGGGATACATCTAACTTGTACAATCATGTTTCGGTGGTTTTATTCGTTTACCGGCAAAATAGAAACAAAAGTGTATCATTATATTGACTTCCATGATGTATAAAAGTAAGACAAGGAAACGGCATTAACAACTCTCTTCTTTTTTTTTCGTAAAGTACTGTAAGTGTAACCAGTAAACCTTGTCCCTCGCCTGCCTTTCTGCGGAGTTATTGTAAAACAATTGTCAACAGGAATAATGGGAAACAGCAAGGGGATACAAAGGATTAATGCACCTTGGGCTTTTAAAAACATTGGCATTTTCTAATTGTAACGCTTTTTTCTTCTGTGTTTAGCAATTTCCTCAAGCTTTGGACCACCATTTATAACTTCATAAGTGTTATATTAAGTTAGTTTATTTTTATATATACCGAGCCAGCCAATGTAATACTTTTTTGTATGTTAGATCATTTTAAGAGACTGATCGGTTTTGACCAGTTTCTTGTGAGGGTTGACTGTTTAAAATCCATTCAGTAGTCTGTTTGAAAGAATAACAAATTCAATCTCTCTGAAGAATTATTTTGCGGGCAGTGAACAGTCAACACCACATTTTGCTTTGGCTACGTATTCCATCTGTATTTTTAATTTTATTTTTCATTTGTATTGTACAAAGTCACTTAATAAACCTGTGATTACCAAAGTGCATAACTAATTTGATAGCGTTTATAAGCCTATTACATCAACTACATTATATTCATTATTTTTCAATAAACTGTTTCAAATCAATTTTCTTCATAGAGGGAAGGGATTGTTAGGGTTTGCTTGCAAGTACTTTCAACAACCACAAGATGGCAACATCAACAAAGTTGAATAAATCATCCCTCTTGTCAAGAGCCCTATCTAAACAATTCTAGTGTTTTGTAGAAATTGTAGTTGCGGAGCCAAGCTGGAAATGTGTGATTGTTGACGTTTTGTTCATGCTATTTCAAATGTATCAAGAATTTAACATATTCACACAAAACAAATATGCTCACACATAAAATGGCACAACATGTCGCTTTCTGATCAAATTTATTTGGAGTCATGCAAATGCATTTGTATGCGTCCTTGATGAGGCCTTGCTCTGTCACGACGTATTTCTCCTGTGTGCACAATCAAAAGGAATCTGCAGAAGTAAATCAAACGCAAAGAATGTCACCATAGCTAAACTCTGTCAGTTTGTAATATCCTTTTTTTCTTCTCAAGCGGACCAAAAATTCATCAATTCGATATTTGGTGAAATATTAACGAATATTTTGTTGATTGTATGGAAGTAGATACAAACTATGGTAACATTACTCAGACATTTTATGTTTTAATTAAAACACCTGTTTTTGAATCCAGTAATCCTTGACTGAGATATTTGGAATATTAATATACTGAGATTAGATTCTTAAGTATTGACATACGAATTTCAAATGTCGTGGGTTTTGCAGTATAGTCCTTTAATCCTCCTGATATTTTAAAATGCATGGACATCCTTTGTCCTTGTGGTTAATTTGGCCCCAGTAATTAAAACCTTCAGAAACGAAAATGACTCTAATTTACAAGCCCCCTTATGCAATAGTAAAGTATTGGAAATTATGAGTTTTCCTCAACAATGTGGTTTGAACCATAATGTATTCTTGTCATACTGAATGCATTGTAATGCTATGGGACCCTAAAGCATAGGTGAGTATTCTGAAGATTGAAAAAATATTTTTGATGGTGACTGAAATATCAACCACAAACACCAGAACAAGTCAGCCAAAAACCTAATTATTCAAACATGTCAATGAACACTGCAAAGTGTACAACATGTATGTGTACAGGATATTTAAAACAAATTATCAAATCAATTTGATGTTTAATCAGCTGTCTTCGTTAAATTAGGATTGAATTAAATATGAAGCAAAACGAATGATGATAGGGATGTCAGACAGTGAAAGGGGTCAAATTGATCCAAAAGTAAATTGAAGGGTTAATACAATTGTTGTCGTTTAATGTACTTTTGTATCTATAGTCCCTTGCTGTTTGTGAATTGCCAATTGACTTCATAAACATTTCCTTCCGAAATCCATGAAGTACATCCATTACAAACCAATGACCAATCTTCAAATAAAAAAATAATCAATGAAGAAAAAGCTGTATATACCCCTCGTGAAATAACACAAATTGAAATGTACACTGTTCTCAAACACCTTCAGATCTTTGATGTAATTTTCTCGATCTAGATTTTTGGGTCAGACGTTTTGGGGTAACATGTCAAAAATTGTCATTGCTGTGTGTGCAGTGGCATTTCTGTAAACTGTATTTTGATTGTTATTACCATGTTCCTCAAAGCCCCGTTTCCCCATCAGCCCCACAAACGACTCAAACTTCTGCCCTGGAATGAAGGAAACAGTCATCATTGTTTAGTTAAAGGAGGCATTCTCGCAAGTGTTATGGGCATCGCTTAACATAGTATAGACTGTTTTATAAAAAGAAGAAAACTTACTTTTCCGTGTTATCTGCGCTTTTACTGAAAAGAAAATGGCAACATTTTTCCTGCTCACCTTCTCAAAAAGGTTTTTAAGCATGATTTGACAAATAATCTTAAAAAGTAACCTACGCCTACACAGCACAATTTGATCATTCAGCCTACCTGACGCTCTTTTCCCCATCAGGCCAATAAATTGGCGTGGTCGAGGTTTTCGAGTCATTCTGGTCAAGATAACCCGAACTGGTACAGATTTCAACCATTTGCTCTTTTGAAGAAAATTAGAAATACATGATTCATCCAGAAATATCTACTACACCCGCAAAACGTTGTAAATAGGCTATTTAACATTTTACTTTACACACCTCATCAACGCCATCTGTCCAGTCAAAATATTTTTCTGTGCCGGAGACAGGTGTCAAAAGGAGGAAAACCACAATAATAAGTTGAAATGTCTTCATTCTATGTAGCTAAACCATGAAACTGTCTTAGTTAAACTGGTGAGCCCACACTTTCTGTCCAGGTTTGTTATTAGTATAAGCGAATGTAGTTCAATCTAATGCACTTTTTTTGCTTCTATTGTCGGGGTTAAATCTGCAAGAAAGTGATCTCCTCTCCATTGCTGCAGTATTGCAGTCATGAGCGCACCTTTGGAAGCAGCGCTTTTACGCAGAGCTCAAGTAGGTCTCGGTCGTAACAGTGGGGCTTATACGTCATTGCTTTGGTATTTCGTTTCTCCGGAAGAAATTATAATAACTTTGTACACGCCAAGTGAGGGCAAACCAACTTATTAATTAAAAAAACATGCCTCACATCATATCAAACAAAACTTGCAGAGGAGTAATGTAAGACATGACACTTTTAGGCTACAGTGCTTTTTGCGTTTAACGGGCCACCATAGGTTGTGAGTGCATGACCCGCCTACTTCTGAAAGTCTCGTGATGTCAATAGAATTTAATGTTGACGAGGAAGTCGGATATTTACATTTAGGTCATGTATAGGTTTTGAAATAGAAAATATTTTTCTAATATCGTGACTAAACCTATATTTTTCCTCAAAATTAATCTATGAATCTCTTTAACCGTACTGCCGCTGTTCTGGCACAACCATGCTCCGGTTTTCAAAGACTGTGATTGTGTGCTTTCTGATGATATCTCACGCGAGGCTTATTAATGCAACAAAATTCAAACGCATAACATTATCCGAAGAGCATGACAGTTACGTCGGCGAATTGTTCCCAAAAGAATTAATCAAGAACACATTCAATTTGACAAACGAACGCGCACCACAAATCCCCGGGATTGAGCCTGGTGACACTGCAGCAGCATTCAAAGTTACTACTTTGAATGGGGAATTAATTTACCCGCCACAAACGGGAATGCAAGGGCCACTAATAATTCATGCCTTTACCGACAAGTCAGCGTTTTTGGAGTGCCTTTGGAACTCCGAATCGTCACTTGCCGCCTTGGCACAGGCATTACCTGAAAACACGCACATTCTATTCCTATCCTTTGATGATTCGGCTGTCAGTGATGCTCTTTGGATGAGAGACCAAGTGTACCGCTCAGCAATGCCCAGGTGGCTATAATATCATTCCAAGCACTTTACTGTAATGACGATCTTGTAAAATACAATGCATACGAACTTTATGGTATTATTTTCTTTGTCAGAAATAAAGAGGTTTTATCCAGGCTTCACTTCTCTCCCGTGCCCGTCTTTAACTTGGGTAACTGGATTCCCAGCGTTTTTAACTCTTGGGGATGTACTGGTCACAATTGTGGCCTTTCGCAAGTCTCCTTCACCTCAGAAGGTAATAGTCTTATAGCCTAAAATCAAAAGAGGCCTACATGATAAATGTTTTTCGCAATTCGTCGATTTTTTTTTTCAAATGAAATGAATACGGATACAAATGTATTGATCAACTTTCAAGTTGTTGGTCTGAATTAATTTTGTTATTGACAAACACGTTTCACATCAAATTCAGGTTGGAAAATGCCCATCATTGTTAAGAGACTCGACGCAAGATATGATTGGCTGATGATAAAGTGGGGTCAAAGCTCAAGTCCTCTTATTGATGGGGGAAGTGGGTGTGAACCCTCACTTTTTGTTGCTGGTGCTGTCGCCTGGGTGTCAGAGGGCAACTGCTCTTTCTTTGCCAAGGTCAGCTGTGTAGTATTCTAGACTCAGTCTCTTTCCGGTTATATGAAGAGAGAATAATATGTTTCGAGAGAGCATATTGTCTAGTTTTGATGATAAGCCATCAACACCTTTTTTGCTATGCAGTCATGCTCTCTCCTTCACTGGTGGTTGATAGGGTCAACCTTTCCAATAAAAGCAGTGTCCTCTGAGGTGCATAAACTGTCTTGAAGTAAACAGATTCATTCACATTTTCAATTCTATTTTTCTTTGTCAGGTGCAAAACATGGCTAAGTCAAATGCCTCTGGTGTCCTGGTGTACACTCTTCCTGGTAGTGCCATTCAGGATATGAACTGTGTCGATGACGAGTGCTCCACGCAACTGGGAATTCCGGCTGCCATGGTGCACTTGGAACCCTCTGTGGCCCAGGCCTTGAGGTAGGATTTCTTTCAAGGTCAGGGTCAGTCTATATTAGTAGCTGAAACTCTGGTATTAGGATGTGTTTAACTGTCCAAGAAGACCCATTACAGTTTTATTTTGTGTCAAGGCAAAAATAATATCAGGTTACTTTGCAATGGAAGCATGTGCATCATGTTAACTCTATCCATCCATCCATTATCAGAACAGCTCCTATGCAGGGTCACGGGGGGTTGGAGCCTATCCCAGCTGACTTCGGGCAAGAGGCAGGGTACAGCCTGGACAGATCGCCAATCCATTGCAGGGCTAACACATAGACATACAACCAGTCACACACACATTCACACCTATGGACAATTTAGAGTCACCAATTAACCTGCATGTTTTTGGACTGTGGGAGGAAACCGCAGTACCCAGAGGAAACCCACGCCAAAACTGGGAGAACATGCAAACTCCACACAGAAAGGCCCTCAGGTGGGAATAGAACCCAGGACCTTCTGACTGTGAGGCAACAGCACTAACCACTGCGCCACTGTGCTGCCGACATGTTAACTCTACTGTATGTTAATCTTTTAAGGCCAACGATATTATGCTTATTTGGATAATATATAGGGCGGCAAGGTGGTGCAGTGGTTAGCACTGTTGCCTCACAGTAAGAAGGTCCTAGGTTTGATCCCCACCTGAGGGCCTTTCTGTGTGGACTTTGCATGTTCTTCCTGTGTTAGCGAGGGTTTCCTCCGGGTACTCCGGTGTCCTCCCACAGTCCAAAAACATGTAGGTTCATTAATGACTCTAAATTGTCCATAGGTGTGAATGTGTGTGTGACTGGTTGTATGTCTATGTGTTAGCCCTGCGATGGATTGGAGATCTGTCCAGGGTGTATGCTGCTCCTGCCCAAAGTCAGCTGGGAGAGGCTCCAGCCCCCTCGTGACCCTGCATAGGATAAGCAGTACTGCTAATGGATGGATGGATAATATATGTAATTGATTACGCAGTGTCTATATCACATGCAAGATATCGTGCATGCACACTCGAAAAATATTATCGTGATCGGGCAGAAAAGCCTACAGGTATTCAGAACCTTTAAAGGTTAGAACTTTAAGTTATAATATATTAGGCTAGCAAAAAAAACAAGTTTAGCAAAGGTGGTAAAGAAAGCGACGAAGAGTCTTGGCAACGGAAAAAATCGCCAGATTGTTAGAAGAATGAGAGGTGTACAGAAAGGATCTTTCAGAAGGAAGGCACCCACTGCTAACTCTTCAGATTTACTCACTCTAGTTTTAGTGTGTAGTGTTGATAATGTTTGTGTGTTTGTCCATCTTATTGCTTTGTAGGCGTGGACAGGTTGTGAACGTGACCTTCCAGACTACCCCTTCCCCTAACTTCTTCATCGGTATTGACCAGCAGGGGTCACTGTGTGAAATCGGCTGGTTTCTTTACCCCACCTTTCAATTTATCAATTGGCAGGCCCAATGGTAAATCATCTCTATCTTTTCTGTGGTCTATTTGTTTGAATACAGAAATTTCCTATGTCTGTTGTTTTTAACAGCAAAAGCTTGCATACTAGCCTTAAAGTTGTGTGCTAAATTCATTTGTGAATTACATGGACTGCCTGCATACGTTGCTTATTGGCACAAAAGCAAAGGTTAATCATTTTGATCTCAGTAAATCAGTGCAACCTATTTACCCATCGGAATGTCTCGTCATATCTTACAATGCCCAGATTACCAGTGTACTGGGTGGCATTGGGCAAATTTTACTAAGGGAATATTTGTAGTCTTTTGTAAATATTTCAGGATTTTGCTCTAGCCTGCTGGTCTGACTTTTATTGATGTTAAGTTGTGGTGTTATATATGTACTCAGTTTATACATTATAGTCGATTGATTACCTAGGTTTCTTGTCAGGTTATACCGTGGGAAAACAATCTGTTTGGAAAATCATTTTCTCAGTCCCGTTGTGTTTAATTTAACAGTTTCTATTTCCTTTCAATGAATAGGTGGGTCGGTATCACTTCTTTTATTCCTGTTATAGGTTCGACTTCAATCAGGGTCTGCAGTCAAAGCTCCGTGACCCTGCCCTGGTGGTCACTGTGTTCGACAAGATTGAAATGCAAGGGGACAAAGGAGCCGTAGCCACTGTGGATCTGCCGGCTGGTTAGTAAGATGACCGATGAGAGATAGAGATACATTCATAATCATACTTTAGATAGATATACACAAGTTGTAATGTAAAAAAAAACCAAAAAAAAAACAGTATTTTCCTTATAGTTCATAACTTTTATACGTTTGTTGGTAAAGAGATATATGTATTTTATGATGTTAACAGAAATGTTCAACTTTGACACCATGGAGTTGGATGCAGCCCTATCCTGTCCTGGGAAAAGAGACGCCACTTGTGCCCATTGGGACCACACTGTCCAGCTGTATGTGTGCTGCGATAAATTCAGTTCCACCTGCATGATGGAGCTAGGTCGCTGGATAACGGCATTCCGGAGGTATGTTTTAGATTATCATGAGGGCATTTATTTGCCCAGTATGTCAGAATCGAAAATATAGCAAAAAAATTGCAAGAAGAAGCCTACTTTTTCTAATCCATTATACCCCTCTATTGTATTGTAATGTAATGTTTTGCATAAAACTACATTCTGCGTCTTTCATTCATTAAATTTGATTAAAGTACGTATAAATATACATTTTGGTTTATTTTATATTTTTTATTGGCGTATTTATTATGCTTTTTTTCGCTTTTTTTTCTTCTTCAAAGAACGCAACTTTACTACAAAATATCCAGGCTACGTTTTCTAAAACCAAAATCTCTCACTAATGTTGCCTTAACATTGTATTTTTTGGTCGGACTCCCAGAGGGATTGGACATTGGCTAACTGACGTTTCCGCCCTCATGCCCCTTCTGAATCATGGGAAATGCACTTTCACCATGAAGACAGTTCCGTGGGCCATGCCTTGGATGGTCTCCCTCAATCTGAGGTTCAGCCACAGCAATCAGACAGGTATGCTGTGACGCCTCCACACTGTAAGGATATCACAGTGGAGCCACACTGGAATACCAACAATTTGAAATCAAGCCAATTCCATTGTAATTCTCTTATGTTTTAATATAGTGGAATTTTAAGTCACTTGGTTTTGAGTTGCATTCAAGGGGAAAGGTCATTGTATATGTTTTTATTTAAAAGGTAGTTTAGCTACCTTTTGTGTGTATCAGTAAGATAACGAAGCTTTAAAGCCACTGTTATCCAAGACAATTCTCCCTGTTATGTCGCTGCATAAAAATGATAATGGATAGACTATAGGCTCTCACTGGGAAGCAATTAGGGAGCTGCAAGAGTCATTTGATACAACAAAGAAGGACAAAGAAATACGTTGTAAGAGATTTTAGCTGTATTGGTTTTCTTGCTGTACGCCCCAATTAACATAACGACTGTAAATACTAGAGGTAATTGAAGTAAAAAAACACGACTTGTAAAACATTTATGAAGTTTTCAATGACTTTGCACAGGGAACCCTAAACAGACGCTCCACCCATTTAAGGTCATGTATCTGTACAACGGAGGGACTTTTGACAAAAACTACAACAAAAATTTTCAGCCAATAAAGTTCATTGTTCCAGCTTCGACGAAAAAGGTGGGTATATCAATAGACGCTGCATGGTCAGTTTTGGCTCACAGTCCTTGATCGACGGTAACGTGTAGTTGCTGAAGTCACAGTGTTTGTCTATTAGGTGGAGCTGTATGCTGTTATTACAGGCCATGGAAGTGATGAATACGGCTGTGGTGAATTTTGTGTGACATCACACCACTTCTTGATCAACGGCGTGTACAATAACACCCGCATATTCGACTCTGCTGGTGAGATCAATTAAAACACAATTTAATGCCCATTGCTCAATTGAAGCTACATATTATATTATTATTATATTTCTGTGTGTAAACACTTCATAAATCATATATTTTTTCCATTATTGCATTACAATTGCATAATGTAGGGAAAAACATATCTTCACGCTAGTCTAAGTTGCTAAATATAATATCAATAGATATCAGTTTGTAATATCTCAGTTTTGGGGGTGCTGTTGGGACTGTAGGCACAGCTCTAGGGTGTAGCTTGCGTGTGAAAGATGGAGCGGTGCCCAATGAGCACGGCACGTGGCTGTACGGGCGCGGGGGCTGGTGTGACGGACTGCAGGTCAACCCGTGGACCATTGATATCACATCACAGGTTTGTCCTTCCACCTCTTCAATAGGTCCTTGGAGTACAATAGCTATTCTGAAGATTTCTGAAGAAGTCTTTGACCTTTGTTTTAAAGGTGTCACGTTGTACCGTCATATGAGACACTGGAACGTTTCTATGCATGCTAAGTGGGTGAAACAATTCTTTTTATGAAGGACTAGAATAAGTTAATCTGCCATTGCTGTCACTGGTAGAGGCAAACCCGGCTCTAATTCTCTTACTGAGATAAAGGGCGTGTTGAGGCTGTCACTGCTTTCGTCACTGCCCTGAATGACCGTTATTGTCAAACAGTCAAAGACGGAAGGCTTGTCCCTCTGCTTTTCAAAACCCTTGTGTCAGGTCCCATCACAGTTTGCCAAGGAATTTTATTTGCACAAAAGAATATGCTCAAATGAACACATTTTGGTTTCTTTTTTATATTTTTTATTTCTTATAACATTCAATAAAGGTTGAGAATCATTAAATACACTCCATGCTCTAAGAAAAAGGTTTCCTTATCATGTTAGAAGAACATCAATTCTCTGACGTAAATATGTTGCCCCGTAGGATTGAAGTTAGCCTTAGACACCACTTCAGCATTCTCGAGTGGTTTCTTTATGAAATAGAGCCATCTAAGTATTGAGAGATATACTTTCCTGTCACACTTCTTATGAAACAAATTAGCATATTCGTTTGTAAATGCCTGAACGAGAAACAAGATTTATTCATATTGTCTCCCTGTCTCTGTAAAGTAAGATACAATTCCTAATCAGTTGTGTTCTCATTGGCCCAAGAACATAGTGGAGACTCTAGTGTTGACAATTAACACCCAGTCAAAGAACTTAGGTCAGTAGTAATATGGATGTCACAAAGATCATAGATGTTTCAGTATCTCTTTATATGTCATTTACTACTAGCAACTGTAGTTTACCAACTCACTTAACACTTTGCTGTGTTGTGTTTTCTCATAGTTGGACTTGAGTTGGCACGAGTACAACACCATCTTCTACTTTGGCCTGTTTAGTGGACAGGAACCCAATCCAA
Organism: Galaxias rostratus; assembly: GCA_036024795.1. Taxonomy (NCBI): domain Eukaryota; kingdom Metazoa; phylum Chordata; class Actinopteri; order Galaxiiformes; family Galaxiidae; genus Galaxias; species Galaxias rostratus. The sequence goes on from JAVQJS010078211.1 coordinate 18,835, forward strand.
CACAAACCCCTGGCTATATTTTGATGTCTTCGTACCTGGTTTTCTACAAGTGATTTTCGGAGAAACCTTTTTAATCTGAGGGTAGATAATTATAAATAATATGTTGGGTTCATGTGAATCCAATCATTTGAAACTAAATATTTATTTGGAATTTTGGAAATATTGGAATTGTAAATATTTTCAATCTCTTCCTGAGTTGTGTGGCCATTTAAGGACAAATGTTGTTGATGTGAGAATAAAGGAATTTCACTCAATTGAGATATCAGCTGAATTATTTCTTCTTCCTAATCAGACACAAAGCTTATTCTGCTCTTGAAGAAAGAAACACTGCAGACAATTGTCCTAATTATGTACAATTAATTCAAACTTGAAACTTCATGCGATCCAAAGGACATTTCTTGTGACATGAATCATCTAGTGTGTCTTGGAGGAGCACTTTGGAAATTACCTTTCCCTTTGAGAGATCATCTTCTTATCTGCTATTTCCTGTCCAAGTGTAACACTAACAGGCTCATTTACATGAGATGGAAGATGATGGGCTGCCTCAACACTCCTGAAACACGTACAATGTGACCAAATGAATATCCAACCAAATAGTTTGCACTTTTTATTTACAGACATTTAGTTTTATTCAAAACAAATACATTTGTTGAAGAAACACACAGACAAGTAAGTTTTCTTTATAAAAGGGTTAGTGATCAGACATTCGGCTATGTTGTGTAAAACACTGCTCGACAGTATGCTTTAACTCACCTAAATGTTACTAATCTGATTAGTGGATTTGAATGTTTCTAGTTGTTCCACCTTCATTGACTTAAGCACCGGTACAATTGAGAGAGGTAAAACAGAATTTGATCACTTGGAATCTTATGTTAATAGTACAGAGATCTTACAATGATTTATGAATGTTTTCCCTGATGTATTCATATCAGCCAAAGTCCTTCTCAGCAAATTCCTTTATATTGTCGATACCTTTTCCAAATCTGAGTATAAGCCTCAACTTTGCAATGGAGACAAATTGCCTTTAATGAGTTCTTATCGCAGAATTTTTTCCTTGAGTGATAGAGTCTGTAGCATGGCTATTAGACCCTTACACACGTCTGTCTGCATTTCCTCTCAGTATCAAACTGATTTATGTTCCCCAGACAGCCTCCAAACCAGAACTGGGCACATGCATTAGCGGTAGCATCGTAGTACCACTTCACCACATACTCCCTGCAAGGACCAGGATCCAGGACCTGCCTACAAGGTTCCTCTGAAAACAATAGAAGAATAAGAAAACCCTCACATTAATATAACTTAGTCTGTGGACCCTGATGTAGATTCAGTAAAAGTTGTATTTAAACATCTCAATGCCCCTGGCCCAATATAATTTGTTTATTCTTAGATGTTTTATAAAACAAACATAAACAAATTACCATATTGATTTAGTTACCTGATATGAATGTATCTGGGGGAACAGGTAAAACCGCAGGAGAACGGAGTACGGTTCTCTCTGTGATAGAGGGCCCAGAAGTGGGGTCCTCATGTCCAAAGATTCCCTCCATGTGGTTCTTGACCTCTGATAGAACAAACTCTGGGGTCAGGGGTTTGAAGGGTTCTCTGTCAAAGGAGGGAACCCTGAAGGTCCCAGAGGGGCTTTTGTCCTCTACTGTGGGGGATTGTGGGATGAAGATGGGCTCGATGGTAAACCCTGGAGGACCAAGCTGTGACCGAGCAGAAGTGGAGCTCAATTACAGTGTGTAGTACCTCACAACGATCTCAAACCTGTTCATTTTACATTTTGAAATTCACTGTCTGACTTCATTGACTATTACTTGCAATGCCATTGTCTCACCTGTGTCTTCTTGTAGTCTCCGGTGGAGGTGGGTGTGTCCGTATCCATGCTGTCAGGGCTTTCTCTGACGTCGTCGCCCACCCCTGTGTTTCCGGGGGAGAGTCTGGAGCTTGGGACAGGACTAAACAAGGTTCTGTCTTCGGTCTCACAGATACGACTTAGCAAATCGCTTTCCAGGGCTAGGGGGAAATTAACCAAACGGTTACTATGTCCGTTAAGGGTGACGTACCTCGCTGTAATTGTCATTTATGTGTGTGTGTGTGTGTGTGTGTGTGTGTGTGTGTGTGTGTTGTAGTGGAGCTTCTCACCAGAAAGGGTCCTAAAATCCTCTATCAGGAAGGCGTGCTCCTCGTCGGGCGGCGAGGCCATGAGGTGCAGCTCCTTCCGGAACTCCTCGTACAGCGGGTCACTCTTGTTCACCACCCCGATAACAAACATCTCGATGTCGCTACCATGGGCCTCCTTCACCGCCTGCTCCAGTCGCACCGTGTCCCGCTGGTCGGCCTGGCCGTCGGTGATGACGACGGCTACCTTCCGCACCCCTGCCCTCGCCGCTCGGAACTCCTGGGTGGCCCGCCGGATGGCGCTGCCCGTGAAGGTGCCCTCACCCAGGTAGGTCATGGCACGGACTGCGGCCTTGACGCGCTCCCTGGTCAGCTGCTGGTAGAGGTGGACCACCGCCACGTTGATGTGGCTGTAGAGGACCAACCCCACTCGCGTGGTGTCCGGCCCGACCGAGGCGCGGTCGATCAGGGCGTTCACAAAGTCCTTCACCACTTGGAAGTTTTCGGGCCCCACGCTCTCTGAGCTGTCAATCACAAAGACGAGCTCCAGTGGTGTCTGGCGACACTTCACCCCACATCCTGTAGAAAGTGCATTTGGTTTGAACATGAAATCAGATATGTCAGTATAATATAGGTAAGGTATGTTTTCCTCTTTTTTTTGCCATTGTTTAGATTATAATCACAGAAACATTATTTGTATGTACTGGGGTCAGATAGAGCACTCACCACATATTGATTGGACTATTTTAATGACTTCCTCTCTCTGTAACGGAACATGCAAAAACATCCTTTTGAGTATTTCTTTATCAAATGATCAGTGATATGTCCTGCAGTTATATGACAGTGCTGATATTACCGACAGGCCAGCTTCTCCTTTAAGTCCCAGTCGCCCCTGAAATGAGGAAATAGATTACCACTGGGTTATAATCACAGCCCTCCTGAATAGACTTTTAAGAAGCACTTTACAGTACCACTGGCCCAGCTGTGCCTGCTTCTCCGGTCTCTCCTTTCTTTCCTTTTATGCCACGTTCGCCTGTCATTCCCCTGTCTCCCTGTAAAGGATGTCAAATGTGGTAATACCCATCCATTGTTAATTAGAACGCTAAGGAGCAATTTTAACCAATCGAGTCACTGTATATTTAATCTGTAAACAGTTAAAAAGCTATGTGAATACTTGTATGCTTTTTGGGGGTGAGCCTTACCTTATCCCCTTGGAGACCCAGTCCAGGAGGTCCTCTGGGGCCAGGGATCCCTTTGAAGCCTGTTTCCCCCTAAAAGGAAGACCACCAACATATTAGGACAACACATTCTGACTTTGTATAGATTAGATTAGATTAGATTAGATTCAACTTTATTGTCATTGTACAGAGTACACGTACTGAGACAACGAAATGCTTTTAGCATCTAACCAGAACTGCAAAAGGAAAAGTAAAATGTATGTACATAAGTGATAAATATGTATACAATAGATAAATATGAACATGATGCCATGAGGTATAAGCCATAGGTCAATAATGAATCACACATATAGATCATTCGTAGTGGTGGTTAATGAAACCCAATACCTTTTGTCCTTGAATGCCCTCACCAGGTAATCCCGGTGAACCTTTTGTTCCTTGCTGACCAGTTGAACCCTAGTGACCCAAAAAAATATAACATTGTAACAGCCCTCTTCTGATTCTATTGACACAATAGCCAATGAATATGTGAAACTGGAATTCTGAGGTGAAGCTTTAACCTTTGGACCAAGCAGTCCCATCCCTGGTGCTCCGGCTGGTCCTGCAGGGCCTGGTAAGCCCCTGTCACCCTAACCAGATAAAGGTATTGAGTTGACTGGACGTAAGTAAATCCTCCCACCTAATTACAGTCACCAAAAATGGAGGTGTGAATTTAGAGAAAACTAAGTACCTTGGATCCAGGTAAACCTTTACCCTCTGGACCAATATCTCCCGGTAGTCCAGCAGGCCCTGTGGGGCCCTGATTAGGGTGGATAAAGCCCGCATCAAAAGGATATATTGTAAACCTACAAGGGACTACATGAAATAATAATTTATGGTTCAAACTGCAGGTGTGGTACTCACTGCTGGGCCTGGAAGTCCATCCCCTTTCAGCCCAGATGGTCCCACAGTTCCTGGGATTCCTCTGTCTCCCTATGAATCAAGGACATGCCTGATCAATGCTGGTCTTTCCAGCAAAACATGTATCACTCAGATAGATGGAAGCAGAAAATCACCTTAGGCCCCGCACTCCCTATGCCTGGTTCCCCTACAGGTCCTGGGTGACCGGCAGGCCCAGGGTCCCCCTGCCAACCGAATGATGCGCCACTAAACACATCAACTTCATCTTTCAAATAGATACAACAATGATTGCAAACTTGGAGCTGCATTTGAGATTTACAGTACCTTAGCACCGGGTATGCCTCTTCCTGGGGGACCACTTGATCCTGGTGCCCCAGTAATGCCTGGTTCTCCCTAAATGCAAAAGCAGTGTACCTCTCAGAAACCTTTTCATCCTCCGTCATCTTCCTGATGGTTATGAATATTTCATGGCAAAACCCAACATCATAACCATGACAGCCCTCCGATATACATGCTGCGCTACTGAATAAACAACAATTAATAGGACTACAAAATAGTATATTGATCAACGTGTGTTGAAATCTTTACCTGGGTTTATCGAGTATTGGATGTTAAAATTATGTTCTCAAAGCTGGCTAGTTCAAACCATGTTACAATGTCAAATACAAATAGTTCTCTTTAAAACATTTTTGGGTGGCTTTCTCAAGATTTATTTCTCTCCATTGACTAAATATCTTTAATCTGCAACTGTGTGATTGGGAAATAGCTATCTTAGTGAAGAGAGAATTGACTTCATTTGTTCTAGATCACACATTCTTTTTGTATGTAAGTAAACTAAACACAGGACATCATGTACCGTACTTAGCACTGAACAATTAGTTAAAAGCACTGGGCGCTACATCGGCCTTTTGAATAATTTCCCTTATTTCTTTAAGTGCTGGACCCATGTGTCTAGATTGGTCTGGTTTTACACCGAATGCAATACTATTAATCCAAATGATGTGCTAAATTACAGTTCCAACATCTAAAAGGCAGGGTGTTACATTCATTGATGTGCCTTTTCTTGCTTCTTAAGCCCCGCCCCTGTGCACAGCCCTGGTGTGTTGACGTACCTTGGACCCAATCGGCCCCACGGGTCCTACAATGCCTGGTTGTCCCCGGGAGCCCCTGTCTCCTCTGTCTCCCTAGTGGGAGGAGAAACCCGCCTTGATTGTCACCACCATCTCTGACTTCCGCAAAGGCTAAATGTATATAATACTTTATTATATTTCCAACAACATCCAGGAATATGTACCTTCTGTCCTGGAACTCCTTTTCCAGGGGTACCATCAGGCCCTCTGGGCCCTGGTAAGCCGACGTCCCCCTGATACAGTAAAGATGTGGAGGATCAGTGCCGTTAGTTGACGGACGGGCACTGAAAGGGACAGAAAAACCCACCTTTTGGGCGGGAGTTCCGTCTTCTCCTGGTAGACCTGAGATGCCTGGTAAGCCCTCAGCTCCTGGGTCACCCTGGTCGAGAGAGGTTCATGGGCGTAAACATACCACGGCTATCAGGCGTTTGTCATTGAGGTCTGAGTGTCACTTACTTTAGGCCCTGGTTGTCCGACACCTCTCTCTCCAGGGACACCCGGGTCCCCTGACAAACCTTGGTTGCCCTGCCGAGACCAAGGTGGAAACAATACTCGTACATTGGGAATTGCTCAAGCGAATTCATTGTTTTGATAGTAAAAAAGGGTAAAAAAAAGAAAGAAGAAAATATAACTAATATCTGACCTTTTGACCAGGAAGTCCTATACCCGGAGCTCCTCTAGGGCCTGTAGGTCCAGGAGGTCCTTGATCTCCCTGAAAAGAGATGGAGGAGTAAAAATTGAAAAGGAGGTGGTCAAAATAGCAAGTTATTAACATTCCGAGCAACATAAATTAAATGATAGTCGGATCTGGGTGATGTCAAAGTTTACCTTTTCTCCTTGGATCCCCGCCCCAACTGCTCCAATGGGTCCTGGGGATCCTGGTTGCCCATAACTACCCTATGAGAAAATGGATACAAAGTAATTGTTTCACAATTTTGAAAATGTTGATATGTTTAGTAGTGCGTGGGAAAATATTGATGACTAATTATGTGGTATCATTACTGTACCTTGTCGCCTTTGACCCCGATTCCTGAAGGGCCTTGATTCCCTCTGGGGCCTTGATATCCCCTATCTCCCTGAAATGGTTATGATCAACTCTGTTATTGTTACAAACAGTGTTTGTGCATTGCTGTAGTGCACTACAAATGATCACGGCTGTGGTAGTATTAGTGCACAATATTTAGTCAGGGCAATTTACGATGTGTTCAACTATTTATTCCAAAAACCTTGTATACATATTTGGCGTCAAGGGTCTGGTCAAGGTCATGTTTGACACTCAAATGAAAACATGGTTAGGGAGCTGACATCTCCAGATTTCCCCTGACAGATACTAAACAGTAGGTGGCGACAAGGGTGGAGGTGGGTGCTGAGCTGCAAGCAGAAGTTTAGTTCGGATTCAGGCGCGAGCAATGTTGCAATTGTTGGAGCCAGTGTGGTGCAGCAGTGAACATGGAAGCATGTGTAGATGCCATTTGATGTTTAGGTTCTTGAAGACTGCTGTAAACTATGGAGCATATGCAACTTGACGTGATGGATATTTGTTTTGGTCTAAGTTACCTTAGCTTTGCTGAGTCATCACTTTATTAATGCCAGACTTGGTCCTGTCATACCTTTTCACCAGGAATCCCTTCTCCTGGTGGCCCAGGGTTACCCACAGCTCCAGCTGGTCCAGGAGGCCCCTACAGCAAATTATATTATTATAAATTATTAAATTATAATACAGCGTATTATTTGGTCCACAAATTGTGAACTCGATTTGTATTTCATAGCAGCACTGAACTGCTATTAATAGCAGCACTGTACTGAGCTATTCTCCTTGACTATCGATTTTCAACAGCAAGGTCATAACACACTCACGGGCAACCCAGGCTCTCCTAGTCCGATGGGCCCTGTAGGACCTGCTCTTCCCTCGATCCCTCTGTCTCCCTGTGCACATAATAAATATCAATTTGATAATTTCAAAAGACAGAATCATAGTTTTCACACTCCTATTGACCGTAGAATTAATCTAAAAAAGATTTCCCGTTCCATGTCTATGTGATGCTGTGCTTATTGCAGATGAGGGTATTTTCTATCAGTCACCTTCTGTGTGTAATAATAATGGCTTTGTGATTATAAACACGATTGATGACAGCTCACTTGTGGGCAGGGAAAGGCTACAGTGTGGAGGGGGTCACCTTAGGGCCTGGGAATCCAATGCCTATATCCCCTGGTGGTCCAGAAGCACCGGTGGCTCCTTGGTCTCCCTTCATCAAAACCACATCATATGCATTAAATGTACAATACAAAACAGTTTGTCACAAGAACCAATGATGGTAGAACACATGGTCTTCTATGTTGTGTTTTAGGTTTTGTCTCGGCAGTCAAGATAGATCAAGATTCCTCATAGGAATCAATGCCAATAGACCATAAAGTCCATTACACTTAAGGCTGACATTGAACAAATAAAAGTCGCGTCTCCATTGTATATCTGCTCTGCGTTTCCTCTGAACTCTCTATGATTTGCTATACATCTTCGTTCCATACGGATAATAACGATGTTAAAAAGCTTGGGTGGGCGCTTAATTGAATGAAAGATCACAACTGAAATGGACTCGGACACATGCTTGTAAAGGTCATGTCTGATGATGAAGATGCTGTGTGGTCGTTTGTTTGTGTGAAGAAGTGCTGGCAGCCATGCATGTGATTGGCAATGAATCAGGAAGCCTACTTTAGATCCTGGTAGGCCTTCAGAACCCTTTTCCCCAGGAGGTCCATTGGCACCCTGTAGAGAAATACAGTACCTTTCATAACATAATTTTAGCTTGACTTGCAATTTCTATTATTATTATTATTTTCCTGGTTAACATGCATGATAGTGCTGCTATTTTGCATGCCATATTCTATACCAATTATCTTTTCTGAATGTTATTGTAAGTCTCTTTAATTGTATGTTGACGTAAACATATGATTTGCACCATGCCTCCTTTCAACAAGGATATGACCCCACAGCTGATGGCTACAATTCTCAGGGACTACTCCTACAATAACACGCCTACTGACACTGTGCCAAAGCTACCCAGACGGACAGTGAGAAGGAAGAGTGGTACTGGGCAGCCATGTCCCCTCACTAATCCCACTGCACAAAGTCTTGTCCCGTAAAGAATAATATCCTGCAAGCCTGGATACCCTGCTTTGGATAGTCACATTAGGACCTGGATTAGCCATAAGCCAATATTCACATTCCATTAGTGCAGTGCTGGGAAAAACTTCACTTCCATGTTTGTGAATGAACAGTCTTGTATTACTCTATACAACTATATCACTCTAAAGAGGGAATTGGACTTGCCTGTATTCCTATAAGAAGATTGGATCAGCTTTTATAGTGGCATTATTAGAGTTTGGAAATGTAAGTACATTTTAAAAAGCATTTGATAAAACCGTAAGGAAATTAAACTCCTTTACCTGTTCTCCTCTGATGCCTCGCATACCGGCTGGTCCCTCTGGGCCCTGGAAGATGCCATAATTGTATCAAAGCTACAGTGTTAATGTTTACACATTATTAATGCTATTGTGATGGTATTGAACTTACAGCATCACCCTTTATTCCAGGGGTACCACAATCTCCTCTTTCTCCCTGAAACACAACAAAACCTATTTGTAAACGAAACGTATTACTTAAAGTAAATCGAAGACAAACTGACTGGCAAATTCAAACAGTCGTAGTTGTGTGTAGGGGACTGAAAACAGCAGACCGACCTTATCACCTTTATAGCCTGTCCTTCCCTGGTAAGACACAAGGACCGTTTAAATGATATGCTCTACTTACCGAAAAGACGTGATATCACTTCTCAAAGCAGAAAAGAAAGAGTAGAACAGGAAAATGGTACCTCCAGACCTTCACTTCCTGGACGGCCACTCACTCCATGTTCTCCCTTTCAGAATCGAGACAAATCAGTGCCGCATTTGTGATCTCTTCCGTGTTAATGAATGGATTTGTCAATGTCAATACCTTTGATCCTTTTGCACCAGGGGACCCGTCAAAGCCTCGGTCACCTTTTTTACCCTGGAAAAAAAGTAAAAATAATAATAATACATTATATTTATAAAGCGCTTTTCAAGACATTCAAAGACGCTGAATAATAAAGTTACTCATTCAAGATGCTATAATTGAGATTGCGTGTGCACTCTGACTATACTGGCATTTGTATTTTATTGCAGACAGTTTCTCATGACATTTCTGTGCACAAATGCTATGTGGTAACTTTAGCATACTCACCGGAATGCCAAAAAGACCTCTTTCTCCCTTCTCACACAAACACACTTTTGACTGTGGGCACTAACAGAGGGATACATCACAGAACATTAGCCGTACGTTTTACCAGGCACAGTCTGCAGTAATCCCATTTGTTTCCTGCTCTTGGACTGCGACCACTCAGCCATAAACTCACCTCTTCAAGTGCAACGGCAGTCTGGATGAAAAACAAACAGAGACAGTGAAAGGCTAAACCAACTATATTCAACCTACACATCTGTTCATAAAATGACTTTGTGTAACGTATCGAAGCTGCTGGGTAGTTACATGGGATAAAAAGAGGCCACAGGGAGAATTGTGAACTGTAGAAATTGAGACCATGGCTTTACTCATTTCAATGCAGCTCTCCCCTTACAGTAGCATATGGAATATAAAAATTGATAAATAGAAATTATGAAATATATTTTTGGAAAGCAAAGAGTGTTTTGCTGTTGCCTGTCTGCAGTCAGTGTCTGACGTCTTAAACATTGCGAGCACTTCTGTGTGTTTATGAAAAATGCAGAATAGAGAAAGATGTCCCCCACAATTGTGATACCTGTTTTATTGACAGAGGGGGCATGGAAGCTTGTTTTAAGGGGCCTTATTATGCTCATTTTAAGGTTCATACTTTTATTTAGGAGTTTTACTTTAATAGGTTTATGTGTTTTAATGTTAAAAAAACAAATGTTTCTTACAAACTGCCAAGGTCTACAGCACGTCCATTTACCCTCTGTCTGAAATATTCCGTTTTAGCTCCTGTATACCAACAAACTCAGTTTGCTCTAGCTGGTCAGTTAGCCAAACAACTAAAGTTGCCTTGGCACTGATGAAGAAAGCGTTTTCTCGACGTGACAAAAACATTATCCAAACCGAAGTTCCCAGCCTCCGCTCTGACTGGCTCTGTTTGAGAATGTGCCAAACTAGACGCTAGTTGGGAATTATGCAAATGTATGACATGGGGAAGGAGTTGAAAATGCCACTCTACAAAGGAGGCGTTTTAGGCTGTTCAGGGGCAGTGATGTCTGTGAGATAGAGTAGCTCCCTTTGGCGTGGACGATGGGCTTTGTAACTTTTCAATTGTTTTACATGCACAAAAGGCTACAAAAAACAAAAACTTTTGCCAGTTTCAAAATAGTTATCCCAAAATTCCTGTCAAGACTAAGACACTTTCAGGCCTACTTTTGATTGACTAACTTTATTTACTTCCTATGGACTAGTGTGAATATTAGTTAAGAAGCGAGAAGGTATTAGTCAAGCCAACGCATCAGGATCAATGAATATGTTTAAGCCTTTTCAAAATGCACCAATGTAAATGATGAAAAGAGAATGCAATGCAACAGAAGACAATGGAATGCATTATATTGATGTAATGATGGAGTGGGCCTACGTACCATCTCTTTAAGCAGCCTCTCCTCTAGCTGACGATCAGTTAGACTTTGGACAAACTGCTGTGGCGGCGGGCTTGCAATGGCCCTGAGCTTTGCACTGTTCTGGCTCTGCTGTGCTATGCCTGACAGTCCTACAGTGAACAGCCTGATGCCACGATCTTTGACATCGGCTGCTACTACAACCACATCCGGGTTCCGAGGATGGTCGGCTCCGTCGGTCATCAGAACCGCTACCCGAATGCTGTCTGCTGGGGTCTCCTTGGTAAACAACAGCGTGGCGTTGGTGAGGGCGTAAGAGGAGTAGGTGCCATGGCCGATGTAGGTCATGGCGCTGACCTTACTGTGAAACACGTCGAGGTCCTGCCAGTCTGAGAAGCTGTGGTCTATGGACACAGAGCTGCTGTACTGGAGGGCAGCCATTCGCACCCGCAGTGTCCAGCCCACCACTGGCAGCATGGAGAGACGTGTGCTGAAGCTCAACACAAACGCTTTCTGCTTCTCAAACAGAAAGGCCTTGGCACCTTCAGAGCTATCCAGGATAAAGGCCACCTCAAACTGACACAACAGATCTGTGCGGGAGAAAGAGTTTTAATAAAACAGACCTTTTCATTCATTTTCTCAATGCAGTTCTTCATCGTTTTTTGTCTGACAGCAGCAAATCTCCATCCTAACAAGTGACAAAATGTTTCCATCTTCGTCTACAGAATAAGATCTACATAGTAATATGTAGATGAACAAATAAAACACACATATGTCATGTTTTTAGATATTGTGCCTGAAATCACAGACCACATGAAGCATGTAGACTTTGTTTACCATTGCTTCCATCTCTGAGGAGACGGTTGTTGCCCCTGAACCTTGTCTTTCTTCTTCTCTGGCCTCTGGCCGCCTCTATCAGTGCCAGCATTAGGAGGCATAGTGCCACTCTTCTCAGCATGGCTTTATAGACATTCATTTCTTAAGAGGATGCAAAATAGGAGAAAAACTCTTATTGACAGCACAATTAATATATTTTGTGGTAGCAGGAAAAATACATTAGAGTAGCAGCAACTACTATCTCCCAATTGTATCGTTCCTTTAATTAGTCTGCGAAATGATCACAACATTTACTGTGACAATTCTCAAAATTTAAACCATAATTTAGGTTAAAGATTTTGGTGCTTTCACCCTTTCACCATCTCACGCAAGGGCAACCCATCATGCATAGCTCATTGGCAGACTTAGTTTTAGAATGAAACATAAAATGGGGATCACCTCTATTGGTGAACATACCAATTACAACTGTCTTAACAATCTTGGGAACATTTTGGTGGAGTCAAAAGGAAGAAACAATTGAAGCTGTGTATGTAATGAGCAATTGTAACACATGTTAATACTACAATCCACGGATCAAACTAAAAGTACAGAAAGTTAAGTTTTACTAATCACTGAAGTATTCTGCAAAATCCATTGCAAAAAGTAAAAATTAATATGGATTATTTGTACCTTTATCTCATGTAAATAGTACAACCTCCTTTGGTCTCTTCAGCTGTGGTGCTTTGGGCAGCAACATCTCCTCCTTCACAACGGTCCTGATAGGAAAGTACTGATACCGAAATGCTGTTGTCAGCTGATATAGCAGAGGGTTTGGCTATTCTGCCCTGGACCCCCCTTTCAGAAGTTAACCTATCCAGGTCATGGACAGATTTTCTCATGATAAATTGTTTTCTTTTTATATGTTCACTTAATAAATTATCTAAAATGTAATTAGTATGTTGTTTCCATCTGTGCATTGTTTGTAATTGTTTTGAAATTGTTGTGTGGAGATTATATGGACACTGTACCTACAAGAACCAACGTAGATTATCTTCCTTTTTCACTTACACCGCCTAATTTGAAAAACTGCTAAAAACTATTTTTGGAACAGTGTTTCTCGAATACGTTAAAAAAAAAAACATTGCATAAAACCAGCAAGCATTGATTCGGTATGATGCGCATTATAGAATAAAGAACCACAGTTTGTAATGTAAAATTCCTTATCTTTGTTATAATAAACATACATGTCTGAGATGGAAAATTTTATTATGTCTAGATAATTATCTTTTGAACTCTGATTTTAGTTTTTGTAAGACAAATAATGTATAAATACCTTACGTTTTTTTTTTAATACAAGCTATTCTTTGGTCATGCTGCTTTGGTTGTAGCGCCACTTTGCGGATTAAGATAACAGCCCCCATGATGGGGAGAGAGCTTTTCGTGCGTAAACGGAACATGTAAGACCAATCTGCTATTGTTGGGGACATATTTTGATGGAACACAATCACAAACCAAGCAAATCGAGGCTTTCCCTGTCATGACATGTGGATCGTAAATTGTAAGTTTGTCTGTAATTTTATATATATCGATGCTTCAGTATTCCAAAGCAAAATGATAATGCTTGTTTTCAATAATGCTTTGTCAAGTTTATTGAACGTGTCTCCTTTTTGCTTGACCATTCGTTGCTTATATGTAAGCAAACTTGGAATCTTGGTACAGCTAACACAGAAATACCTAGCCAAGCAATCCTGTTTCATCCAGGTTCTGTACATCGCTAGTTAGTTTCCAGGTCAAATCCCTTCCATGCGCTATACTCGTTTCAACTTGGTTTAAACTTAAATTGTTCAACGTTACGGACTTTACTTTGACGTAATTTCGACTATTTACAGTATAAGGTCACGCTGTATCTATCATATTTGGCCATTCCTTGTTGGTCATGCAGTGATATAACGTTAGATTAGTAGCAGCAACGTAGGCAGTCATTACTCACTAAAGCAGTGATCTGTAATGTTTGACTTCTTGACTTTAGCCTGCCAGTCATTGGTGACTTTGAAAATAGAGAATGTGAAGGCTCATACTAGCAATTACTAACATATACTAATGTGCTCTGTTTGCAAACATTGTTATAATCACTAAAACAAAGAATTGGACAGAAGCTTCTCTCCTTGAACGATGAGTGGTTCTAAGCCAGACATATTGTGGTCACCTCACCATCCGGACCGATATGTCATCTGTGACTCTGAGCTGGGACTGTACCGCATCGGACCTGTGGGCAGCTCAGAGACCAAGGCAGGTGCACTTCCCATCTCTGAGGAGACCGCAGCCACATTACTGGCCATCAACTCGGACACCCCGTACATGAAGTGTGTGGCCTGGTACCCAAAGCACGAGCCCGAGTGCCTGCTAGCCGTTGGCCAGGCCAATGGCAGGGTTGTTCTCACAAGCTTAGGCCAGAGCCACAACTCCAAATGCAAGGAACTAATGGGAAAGGAGTTTGTCCCCAAACATGCCCGTCAATGCAACACCTTAGCTTGGAACCCTGTGGATAGCAACTGGCTAGCGGCAGGGCTGGACAAGCACCGGGCCGACTTTTCGGTGCTCATCTGGGACATAAGCAGCAAATATTCCCCAGAGACGAGTGTGGCGGCAGAGAAGATCCGCCTCTCCACCGGAGAAATGGACTCGAGCATGGTGGTGACGAAACCACTCTACGAGCTGGGTCAGAATGACGCCTGCCTCTCCCTCTGCTGGCTGCCCCGGGACCAGAAGCTGTTGCTGGCCGGCATGCACCGGAACTTAGCCATCTTTGACCTGCGGAACACCAGCCAGAAGACCTTTGTCAACACCAAGGCCATTCAGGGCGTGACGGTGGACCCTCACTTCCACGACCGTGTGGCCTCTTTCTTTGAGGGCCAGGTGGCCATCTGGGACCTGAGGAAGTTTGAGAAGCCCGTGCTCACGCTGACGGAGCAGCCCAAGCCCCTCACCAAGGTAGGTACATGGCACCCGCAAAGACCATTGAAACCGCTCCCACCTCAAAGCGGATGGTCCTATTATAACGCGGTAGAAGTTCTCTAACCTTGTTGCCGTCCTCCATGTCCAGGTGGCATGGTGCCCGACGCGCACCGGCCTCCTCGCCACGCTGACCCGGGACAGCAACATCATCCGCCTGTACGACATGCAGCACACGCCCACGCCCATCGGCGACGAGACGGAGCCCACCATCATAGAGCGCAGCGTGCAGCCCTGCGACAGCCTCATCGGCAGCTTCGCCTGGCACCCATCCTCGCAGAACCGCATGGTGGTGGTGTCGGCCGCCAACCGCTCCATGACCGACTTCACCGTGTTCGAGCGCATCTCGCTGGCCTGGAGCTCCACCACCTCACTCATGTGGGCGTGTGGCCGCCACCTCTACGACTGCGTGGAGGACGGGGCCGAGACGGTCGCCAGCACCTTGGAGAAGGACATAGCCACCAAGATGAGACAGCGGGCCCAGTCCAAATATGGCCTGGACACTGTGCAGGTGTGGAAGAACCATCTGCTGGCAGGTGGGGACGACCCCCAGCTCAAGTCTCTTTGGTACGACCTCTACTATATCCTGTCTCAAAGGGTTGTGTTGTGTTTGTGTAGGGCCTTAAGCCTGGTAGAGGTTCAGGACCATAAAGATTTCTGTATGATTATGCCCCAGAATTGTATCACACTTGTTTTGTGACATTGTGAGCCTGTATGTGACCTGTATACCATTACCCAACCGTAGTTATTGTCAATGTGCTATGTCAGTGTTACATTTCCTATGTAAGTATCACTCATGAAGCAGTACACCGAAGACATGGAGCTGAAACAGGGGAACAAACAGTCGTTGGTCTTCTCGGGTATCAAAAACATTGTCAAGTCCAGCTCAGGTAAGCCATGTGACACGTCCCTGATATGTAGGACTTTCTATTCACACAGTCATTTCACATAGACTCATGTAATGCCCCACCAATAACGTTATCTAAACTATGCACTTAGTTATCTATTATAGTCACAAACATACCTAGGCCGTGAACTGAGTTCCATAACCCCCCGTTAACACTTCTATGAAACGTTTCCGTGTCGATCATCCCCACCCCGTCCGTTCACGACTCGTAGGCACGACGGAGAACCGCCGGTGCTGGAGCGGCTCGGACCGGCAGTCGGGCGTGCTGCGGTACCACAGCGAGGAGCGCAGCCTGGCCCTGCGGCTCTGCGGCTGGATCTGGGGCCGGGACATCGACGTGGAACCCTTCCTGCGCTCCCTGGAGCTGGAGGGCGAGTGGGAGCGGGCGGCCGCCGTGGCCCTGTTCAACCTGGACATTCGCCGGGCCATCCAGATCCTACACACGGGGGCCTTGGCCACCAAAGGTGAGGGCAGGGGGGGAGTGTCGAGGAGTGGCCTTAGGGTCAAGCTGATAGAACCTGTGTGGGGTCCTATATGGAATAGTTGAGACTTTGTAATGAGCTGGGCAAACTGTTCAAACAACGCTCTCTGGCAGTGATTGGTGAGTGGGTGTTTTATATGGACTTTGTGTTACTTATGATGCTGCTGACATGGCGTGTTAAAACAGTATAACCACAGGGAGCAATTACATTCGTGACGATCAAGGCATTTTGTGTAAAACTCTTCTCAAGGTAGTTACACAACATCTTCCACGGACACTCTAGCTTCCTTCAGTGTAGCTATGGCGTCGTTCTGCCTGTGGTTCTAATGACTGCGCTGGATATGATGGACGAGCTCGTTCATTAGATAAGGGGTGTGAACAGAACGCTCTGCTGCTGCATGTGTCCCCTCGGTCACACTCCAATGGCATCCTCAATATGTTGGAACCACGCCAGTCTTAGACTACAAACACGTTCAGAAACGATTTGACTACCCTACTTTTGGACTGTAATCTCACGGTATCATATATCAGCAATTCAATGTTTCTGTAGTAATGAATGCAAAGGTTACAGCCGCACTCAATGGAGCACCCCCCCCCCCCCGTCTGTCCCAAGGGGACCTGAACCTGAATGTGGTGGCCATGGCCCTGTCGGGCTACACCGACGAGAAGAGCTCCCTGTGGAGGGAGATGTGCAGCTCGCTGAGAGGCCAGCTGAAGAACCCCTACTTGGGGGTGATGTTTGCCTTCCTCACCAGTGAGCCTGGAGCCTACGACGGAGTCCTGGTGAGCATGCCTTGGACACCAGGTTTAGTCGTGCGTTGCCCTCTAGGGGGGCCCAGTGAGTTTTCAAATGGCTACATTTGTTGAAATTGGTGGGGAGGAATATATCATGTAATGTTAAGAAAAAAGGTGTAATCTGTTTCAGTACGAGAGCAGTGTTGCAGTGAGAGACCGGGTGGCCTTTGCATGTATGTTCCTCAACGATACACAGGTAGGACCCACAGTACCACACAGTCCACAGACAGAAACAGGCTTAGCAGAAGCTCAGCTTAATCCTGCCTTTTCTCATTTAAAGCAGGGTCTTAGTCTATTCACAGTTGGTACATTTAGCATGTTATGTCAAGCAAAGATCTACTTAAAGGGATAGTGCAAGAAGAGAAGATAATATATTAGCGCAAGGGAATGTAAGCCGGGAGTAATGAGGCTAGCGTGGCTCTGTCAAAGGGAACAGATTGCTCAGACATATCGTTGCGAGGCTGCCTAGCTGAGACAGGGTTAATTAGGGTTCCACCTCACAACAATACATTGGACTGTGTATAAATACAGGAGATACAACGCCATAATAAATAACACAGCTTTGCTAAGATGTTTTTTGTCACATTTGATCAAGCCATGCTAGCTGTTACTACTACCCCATATTCCATTATGCTAAACAAGACTATCTCTCTCAAAACACGGGACCTATTAGATGTGGAATTGATATCCACCATCTCGTCTGACTAGGTGTAAGCAAGAACACATCTTGTTTCCAAACAGTTGAACTATCCCATTAAGCTCCTCTTGTCTTACCGCTATGAGATGTTTCTGTTCAACACCATGTGGTGCCCTAGTTGCCCCGCTACATCGAAAAGCTGACCAACGAGTTGAAGGAGGCGGGAAACCTGGAGGGGATCCTGCTTACTGGGCTGACCAAGGATGGCGTGGACCTGATGGAGAGCCACGTGGACCGCACAGGGGACGTCCAGACCGCCAGCTTCTGCATGCTCAAGGTGGGCCAAACCGTTCTACACACCCTCAGACGAGGGCCAGGAACTTTCGCTAGCATATTCGCACATACACTTTAAGCTTTCTTATGCGTGAAGTGAAAAGGCCATCTCGAACGACATCGTTATCTTTTCGCTGAGGCCTTGGTAACCTGATGGATACGGTTTTTGTTTTGGTTTTAACTTTTGTTTGGCAAGGACAGGGTGCTCTCACAGTCCTACCCAGTGATTGTGTTTTTCTCCCTCTCCTAGGGCTCCCCAGGTGATGTGGTGAAAGACCCCCGTGTGCAGTGCTGGATCGAGAGCTACCGCAACCTGCTGGATGCCTGGAGGTTCTGGCACAAACGGGCCGAATTTGACATCCACAGGAGTAAACTGGACCCCAGCTCCAAACCCCTAGCTCAGGTAAATTGCAAGTAGAAAGGAGAACTAAGATCTTCCTGGTCATTTTATTATGATTGTAGAGGTGTGTTCAGATGATTTAAGTGCACCACAAACGTAAACAAGATCAGTGTAATACATTAAACCTGGTCATACCTTCCCTGGGATATGCAAATTGAGTATGTTCCCATATTATGTATAGTGCCTCCTTTGACTGTTTCAGTAGTTTATTTATTTACAACTATTTGCTACCCACGGCTCTTTGTTTGAAATGCAAAAACAGACGCTATCCTTCACTTACTTGCCTTTGCAAAACATTTTTGTGTTTGTTCCGTCGACCAGGTGTTTGTGAGCTGCAACTTCTGCGGGAAGTCCATCTCCTACAGCTGCTCGGCCATGCCTCACCAGGGCCGCGGTTTCAGCCAGTACGGGGTCAGTGGCTCCCCCACCAAGTCAAAGGTCACCAGTTGCCCCGGTTGCCGGAAACCTCTGCCACGATGCGCCCTCTGTCTCATGAACATGGGCACGCCCGTCTCTAACTGTCCAGGTACGGCCTTCCGTGGCGTGGCACAGGGAGACGCACTGGGAGGATGCCGTCAGTGGGCTCCGGCCCCGGCTCTGGGATTGGGAAGTCGTGGGCACGGCTAGTGGTCTGTTGCATTGGCCAAACGAAATGCCTTGGCGATTACTTGTCATTTCCCGGGTTCTCAGTTCTCTGTTCTGCGGTCATCTGAGTTGAGTGGTATGTTTTTAAACGAGTGAATAGAATAATTAGACTGGGATGACATTAAGACATTGACACTGTCTGTTTGAACCAATATTGGAACTTAATAAATATTTACTTAAGGAGGTCCTGCATTACATTAAGTCTATGTTTGGGGCAAATTTAACCAGTGAGTGCATTTACACGTTCTACTTCCTTGTTATGGCCGTGCCACCTAAGGTCATTGGCGAAGCCATTGTAGTTTTTTTGCATTTGCTGATGGCTGTCAGCAGCAAAGAAATAGCAGAAAACTAATGTTTTAACTTTAAAACGAATGAGAGCAAAAATTGTGAAAAGAGTTTATGGAGGTTAATATCAGGCATTTGAATTTTCCAGGCACATCAAAGTCCGACGAGAAAATGGACCTGACCAAGGAGAACAAACTGGCTCAGTTCAACAACTGGTTCACCTGGTGCCACAACTGTCGCCATGGTGGCCACGCCGGACACATGCTCAGCTGGTTCAGGTGAGCACACTGCCATGGTCACTCATAGCACAGTCTGTGCCTGATGATGCACCCGCTGACCCTGGTTGCTCTGCCCCCCCCGTAGAGACCATGCAGAGTGCCCCGTCTCCGCCTGCACCTGCAGGTGCATGCAGCTGGACACCACGGGGAACCTGGTGCCCTCAGACAACAGCTAGAGGCGGAGAAAGCCAAACGCACTGTGCGCCAGAGCCAACTGCCTGTGCCACCGGCTCCATGCTCTCTTGGATCACTAAGCATGAGTCTCACCGGGACTACAAGACTCTGTTTCCATCTGGAACACAGCCGCCATTCTGTTCCATCTTGTTATGGAGCTAATGTGTCCTCGTAGGTTTTAATGGCGAGTACGCATTGTGGATCAGGGAGCAGGGAAGGCATGATGACTTTCCTCTTCTGCTGCTTCCGGGTTAGATTAACGTCATGTATCTTAGTTGAGTATTACTGATAATCTAAGGTAAATTTTGTCTCCGTTATCCTGCCAATGGCATTCAATCCCCTGATGGGAAAATAACACGATACAAGATAATATAGGGATAGGAAGAAACTTCTCGGACCTGGCATACCCTTTGGCAGAAAATATTCCAAACAATATGCTTTTTTCAGAGAAAAGTACAAATAGATTGTGTCTAACATGGTTTTAGAGTGCCTAAAGATTTGAGACTTTTTATGATAATATTTCAATACTAATATAAAGGTTGTTTCTGGGGCTACAAAGAGTTACAATGCTGTAAGAGGTATTTCAAGATTTTTGTAAGGCATCAGAAAAAATTTACTACACTCTTGCACTGTTTCACACTTCATTGGGCATTGTACGATGGAGCTTTCCGTGTGTGTGTGGGGGGCGGGGGTTGGGGTGGGTGGGACGAACTCGTCTGCGTATTCACCTCCCTGCTCCCGGCCTGTGGGCTGTGAAAGAGTCTTCCCAAAACAGCAGCTGCTCGGCACTCCGACAAGACCCTCTAGATTGTTCTCTTCATAAAGAACCTCAGCTGCCGGAACCCTATTGACTCAAAGTGTGGGCAAAAGAACAGACAGCCAGATCCCTCTGTCCCCTGTACACTCGCTCTCTATGGCTCTTTCTTTGGGACAAAAAAATATGCATACCACACTTCATCCAGGGATGGGCACTGTCCACAGGGGTGGCTGTGTGTAAGCCTCATAGTAAATGGTTTTTTTCTTCTCTGCTGCCCTATCTCCTCCAGCTTGAACTCGAGGAGGCATTGTAAGTGAGAGGGGGGCTGCACCAGAGCAGGCTAAATCACTTAGTCATGGAGAAGGGAGGGGGTCGCTGAAGCTACTGTATGCTACTTTCACCAGAGTCTTTAATAGTATTGAGGTGACAATGGCCATTGACTATAATGGAGTGCAGTTGACAAATTGGGAGCCTGTTTGAAATGAGTTACTTGAATAAGAGCCCTGAAATGTTTTATTTTGTGTGCCTTTGTCAAACAATTCAAATAATGGAATTGCATCTCTTCTAGTAGTGTTTACTTTAATTTTTGAACACCCATACATAAGTTTTGTTAGTTTATCGTATCACACTGCTAATTACCCAGAGTCTAATGAGACTTTTGAAGAAATTGTAGACAACAACCGGATCCTCAAAACTAGCTCCTAGTACATTTAAAAAATA
>JAVQJS010078233.1:0-15804 GCA_036024795.1 Galaxias rostratus
GGGGGGGTGGGTGGGGGGGGGGGGGGGGGGGGGGGGGGGGGGGTGGGGGGGGGGGGGGGGGGGGGGGTGCGGACCCGGGGGGGGGGGGGTCCCTCCTGCTCTGATCTCGCTCCTTACAGGTGCCCTGCTGCCGTGGAAACCCCATCCGCGGTTTATTTGATTTGCTGCCCGCGTTCGCTCTGCTGCCCTCCCCTCTTTCCCCTTCCCTGTTTTCCCACCTGCCAGTGGAGCGTCTATGATCTCCACTCTGAGCAGAGTCCACTGCCCCTTGGCTGCGGGGTGAGAGGGCTTTCCCTGTAGTCGTGGTTCTGGAGGGCAGGGTGGCTGGGGCTGTTTGTGTGTGGAGTGGGGTAGTGGTGCCGCGACTCAGTCGGACTGTTTGTGCTCCTTGGTGTTTTGCTTTCACTCCGAGAGGATGTGATTCAGTTTGCCCCCTCGCCCTGTAGCGCTCGGTATCACAACGGGGTGTGTGTGTGTGTGTGTGTGTGTGTGTGTGTGTGTGTGTGTGTGTGTGTGTGTGTGTGGTTATGATGGGACTCAGTGAGCTGTAGGAGGGCTCCAGAGGGACATCTCTTCCTGATGTAATCGCTACTTCCTGTTCGGCTGGAGAGGAAGTCAGGCTTTCCTCTCCCAGCACACTCACCGTTTGGTCGTGGTGTGGGTGTGTTTGACTTTGGCCTCATTGTGCATTTTGTGTGACTTTGGCCTCAGCGTGTAGGTGTCTGCCAGCTCTGTTTTTGCGTGTGCATACGGAGGTTTCTCACACCGTGAGATAAGATGAACCGGATACTCATCTCTTTGTGTGTCGGCATATTGAACGTGGTTCTTTAAGCCAGTCCTTGGAAACCACTTGATTGACAGGGAACCGCTACCATTCGTTTATCCTCGGGCCCCCACCCACCCAGGTGACCCCTTGTAGCGAATAGTAGACATGCCAGGAATCACCCAGCCATAGCCCAGTGAAGAGAGGGCAGCCAGGCTCTCGGACAACCCGTCTTTCAGGCCAGTAGTTTTACTGTCACGGTCACCTCATCATATGCCTCCTGACAGTAATGCACACGCTCTCTGTGAAACACAGGCATCCACCGCACACATCTTGCAGACAGGCTTGGCTATGTGCTTGCACACACACAGGCTGAATAAGTGTATCACCATACTGCACTCAAGCAAACTGCGTGCGCGCGCACACACACACACACACACACACACACACACACACACACACACACACACACGTGATGCCTTTGATCCCTTGCTTGATGCTGCATTCCAGTTCAGTGGAGTGCAGCAGTACGAGGGGAGAGGTTTTGGAGGGGGGGGGGGGTGAATCAGGTGTATTGTTCCAGAGGGAGGTGGGGAAGGGTAGGAGCAGTGGAGACCCCAGCCCACCTAGAGGTTCTGGATAACGGAGCTGCCGTTGACAGCATACCTGTAGAGGTTCAACTGCCGACAAGACCTGAGGACTGGTCAGGAGCCAGCAAATAATGTGACCCGCCCTACGTAGTAGATTTGAGACATCGTTTACTTCCATCGTTAGAATCGGTTGAATTTTCAGCGCCTATGCTTCTCGGAAA
Source organism: Galaxias rostratus (assembly GCA_036024795.1). NCBI lineage: Eukaryota > Metazoa > Chordata > Actinopteri > Galaxiiformes > Galaxiidae > Galaxias > Galaxias rostratus. The sequence continues at coordinate 1,575 of JAVQJS010078233.1, forward strand.
GTCTTTTCTGCCCCCACGTTAAAGGATTGGCCCGTTGCTGCCGTTCCATTCTCTGGAATGTTCTGCATCTCTTTCTTTCTCAGGCTTCTCGTCAGGTCATTCTGTCAACCTGCCTGCTAGCTTCAACACATATTTATTCAAAGATCTGGTCCTTTGGTAGTTCCACCACTTGCTTTCGTTACTCTCTCATGTCTCTCTCTCTTTTTCTATCCGTCACGCCGTCCTTCGTCTCTTCAAACCTTCGTCTCCCTCTTTCTCCCTCGCTCTCCGTCTGCCTCGTTCCACACTTATCGTAGTTCCCTCTCTTCCCTCTTGTCCCTCCTCTTCCTCTGCCACGGTGTGCGATATCACCCTCTCCCACCGTCCTCCCGGCACCCCAGTCCCCCAAGGGTACATTCCTGTTTGTGTGTCCCCGCCGTCCGGGAAGGCGGGTCACACACACACACAAACACACACACACACACACACACACACACACACACACACACACACACACACACACCCCATGAACAACATACACACCACACTGCCCAGACAAAAGAGCCGCCGACCCCTGGGGCTGGTGATCATAACCTTTAACCCTTTGTACGGTATGTTGGGGTGATTTACACAGTGGCTGTGCACACACGTCTACACAGCCCACCTTTAACTAATGTCCATAAGCGCACATACACACACACACACACACACACACACACACATACACACACACACACACACACTCAGAGCTGAAGTTGTCCCTGACACAACGCCTCGAACAGTTCAATGTTCAGACCTCTTGATGAGCAGGTCTCCTCTATAGCCTCTGGTGATTGACAGGTTGAGGAGCTGTTTGAACTCTGTGCTGTAACCAATCGCTTACATCAGGCTATGATCTACAGCCTCATTACAGGGACACACCTGGACGTCGCGCGGAAGGGGGGCGGGTCCCTGTGGGGTGGACAGGTGAGGGACACCTGAGAGCGAGGGCCGCAGCCTTTGGACAGTGCTCCCTGACCCATGCCAAGACCCAGCCGTAAAACATGCACATCAAAAGCAGCACCTGACGCAGTGCCGCACACTTGCAACGAGACCTTTTGGAGTGACATGTCGGGGAGTCTCTGAGGGGATAGATGGAGGAGAATGTGATATATTTGTTCAATTGCCTAGAGAGGCTAGGAGGTCTAGGAGGTCCCTATAGTGTGTGGTGTGTGTGTGTGTGCGGGCGCGTGTGTGTGTGTGAGTCTGTGTCTGTGTCTGTGTGTGTTTTGACTTGTTCTATTTCGGATACAGAACCATGTTCTTTTCTGTGTTTCGTATTATGTTTAACCTTACCTATTTTTTGGTTCCTGCAAGCACACTTTCGTTGTGTGTAATTGACTGCGTTGGCTGGGGTTTTTGGGTACATGATGAAAACACTTAACCAGTTTCTAAAAGCATGGGCTCGAAGTCCCACTGTTACACCCAGGCAATTTTGTGTAAATTTTGTCTGTTGCGGCTCTGAAATCGATGTTTCAAAATGGACTTTAGAAACCTCTTTGCCGTCAATCGCTTGGTGATTCTGTGTATGTTGACCCCGGTTGTTAGAACAGTTAACTTTTGCACAAACGTTATTATTTCTGCTTTCGACTTGACTTGCTTTTTGCTCATTGTGTTTTCCCTCCCTCTCCTCATTTGTCCTCAGATGAGCATGACGCAGTGCAGAAGAAAACCTTCACCAAATGGATAAATGCACAGTTCTCCAAGGTAACGGCAAAACGCTTGTAATCCCTATCAACTTAAGCCAGCCTGAAATGAAAGCTGTAGACAAGGTTATAGGAAATCAAAGAATGACCCAGTTTAACTTTGGGGCAGGGTCTCCTGGAATACTTGATGGCAATTTTGTCCAAGCACATACGTATGTTTATCAAGCTATACTATTCATTCTTCTTTTTAATACTAAAACAAATTTTGCTAATAGATTCATTTTTTTATTCAAAGACTGACTTAGTTAAGCTAAAGGTTTTAGTTTGGTAAGTAGTACAATATGAAAAAATATGTCTCGTTTTCCTGACTGTTGCTGACAGCAGGTTTCCTCAAAGACTGCTCCCGGCCTTCTTTTTCCAAGCTTCTTTATCAAAGGCTAGCTAGCTAGCTTCACACTGAGAATAACACAAAGGCCGACTGGTACTTCAAGCTGAGAAGAACATGAAGGCTGACTAGCTAACCTTTAACTGAAAAGAGCATGAATGCTAGCCGTCTTTTTACCAGACCTTCAATCCTTCCACTCTTGCAATTGAGTTGAGCCAAAGTTAAAGTTCTTATTTATGTGAATATTTGACTCATCCAGATCCACAGTTATTGTGTGTGTTGTACTGTCCATCTTTCTCAAAGCGTTCAATAACAATTCTTCTTAATGTCAAATTAATATAATGACTCCTAGATGTGTGTAGTCGCTCTAAATCCACCCTGACTCACCCTTCACAGCCACTGCTCTCCCCTTTTCTTTGCTCTAGTGCTTCACCTCCTCCCTCTCTCTGACTTGACTGTGTTTTCTTTCCATGCAGCTATTCAGTGATCATTGCTTAGGTATTTATAGCTGAGTGCTAACTGGTGGTTCTGACTCCTTCACACTCCAAGTCAGGCTCTTTTCTCTTTGGCCTCAAAATGTTTTAGCCCACACTAAGATCCCTGCTTGACATTTCTTAAAAATATACAAATATTCCTTCACAGAGTATCCATTCTCGCTTCCGTTTAACAGAGTGGGCTAATGTCATGAAGACATTACAATGAACACAAACAAGTTTTCTTTTATGAGAGGAAAACGTTGAAGTGTGTGTGTGTGTGTGTGTGTGTGTGTTGTCATGTCCGGTCAGACGGGGAAGAGCCCCATCAGGGACATGTTCTCTGACCTGAAGGATGGCAGGAAGCTGCTGGAGCTGCTGGAGGGGCTGACTGCCACCGTCCTGGTGAGTGCCTGCCTGCCTGCCTGCCTGCCTGCCTGCCTGCCTGCCTGCCTGCCTGCCTGCCTGCCTGCCTGCCTGCCCACCCATGGGGCTCCTCCCTCTGCCTGCCCCCGCCCTACGTTCACACCCACTTCCCTTGACCCGCCGCTCACCCCATACTGAAGTCCCCCACCCTTTTACAGCCCGATAGGTTAACAGCACGACAGGTGTAAAGTCACCCCTCCCCCCTGTTAAAGCAACGCTTACGCTACAGTGGGTGCTAATGGCTCGCTTTGGAATGTGGGTTTTTTCCCAGACCGGTAGCCTGACATTTTACCACCTCCGCTCAGCTGTTCTCCCCCACAGAGGAGACCGACATTGTAATGTGCTAGCTGTAAGATAGGCAGGAGAGCGGTATGCAGAGTGATAGCGCAGAAATGCACAGGGGATGTATTCAGAGCACCCTTAGCAACCACTGTCAGGCCAGACCGAGCCAACTCCCTAATTATGGGTTAGCTACCAGTGTGTGTGTGTATTCGTGTGTGCGTGTGTGCGTGTGCGTACGCGCAAGTTTGTGCATGTGTGTTGTCAAGGAGGCTCAAGCCCTCATGCCGTCGTGCCCAACTCCCCCAGTAGGACTATTGAGTCAGATAATGCACTGGAATTAGCCCCACCTGTGAGGCAATCCACTCTTCTGGGTAACCTGGCCTAGCCGACACTGTACTTATGCTCTCGAGACGTTTTATAACCCCTCTTATATAATACAAAATGACATATCATTATTACCCAGCAAGTAATTATGACACAAGGCACTTCATTGTTTCACACGGCCATCGATCTGTTCAGATGTTCTCCCGACGGGGGTATAGAGTGTGGGTTAGCTGCAGGGTGTCTGCGGAGCGTGTAGGGGTCAACGGGCCGCTGCCGCTCTCTGATGTCCGAGCCAATCCGCTCAAGCTCCCAGAGCCCCACCACATACTGTACCCCCCGGGGCATTCACCAAACCTGTTACATTACATTCATAGAGTTGATGCTTTTATTCAAAGCGACTTTACAAAAATTGTGCCTCCAAAATGATAGTTTGATGGTACTTTCAGTCAGCCCAGCCAACAGTGACCCTGTTTTTTATTACCGTGCTATAAGATGGTTAGGTCTTGGAACGGGCTGGACTTACCGGGGATGAAAATAATTTCAATTTTTTCAGGGTTGAGCGAGTTACCATTCATGCTGAGATGTTAGCCAGGTATGCCGATATGCGTTGCACCACAAGAGGGAGGGAGGGAGAACATTAGTGGAGTGTCATCCGCATAGCAGTGATAGGACTGGCCATATGAATGTAAGACTGAGCCCAGAGACTTTGCATAAAGAGAGAAAAGGAGAGGGCCTAGGACTGAGCCCTGAGGGACCCCAGTTGAGATGTTGCATAGTTTTGAAAGCAACGCTTTCCGGGCTACTTTGTAAGATCGGCCCGTCAGTTAGGATGCAAGCATGTAGGGCACAGACTTAGAGATGTGCAGGTCTTCCAGTGTAAGGAGGAGAGTCTGGTGGTTCACAGTGTCAAAAGCAGCAAAGAGGTCCAGGAGAAAAAGAACAGAGGACAGGGAGTCTGCTCGCGCTGTGTTGAGGGCCCCTGAAACTGCAAAAAAAGTGCCGTCTCCGTTGAGTGGAAGTTGGTTTAGTATTGCTTGTTCAAGGGTTTTGGACAAGTTGAGGAGAAGAGAAAGAGGCATGTAGTTGTTAGCGTCAGCTGGATTAGAAGAGGGCTTCTTGAGAAGTGGTAATACTCTGACTTTTTTTAAAGTAGCTGGGAAATACCCATTGACCAGGCATGTGTTCAAGAGGTAGGTCAGGAAAGGGAGGAGGTCCTCAGAGATGGGTTGTAAAAATATTAGTAGGGATGGGGTCGTGGACAGGTGGTAGATCGTTTACAGGTTAGGAGGAGCAAAGATTTGTCAGGGGTGAGGGGGATGACGAAGAAAGATGGGTTGCAGGTTCTGAGTGGACAGTCAAGGTGGGAGAAGAGGGAAAGGAATATCGTATGTCAATCAACTTTTTTCCTCAAAAAAAACAGAAACAGGGGGTAGGTGGGCTGACAAGTGAGGAGAAGGTGGCAAATAGTATTCCAGGGTTAGAAGCATTCTCAGAGAATTCAAACTGGATTGCAAACAGATAGACAGAAAATGAGAATGTAGAGAGGAGAAATTGATCAAGTGCCAATGGTGAGAGGATTTCTTCCATAGCCCCTCTGCTGCTAGAACCCCGGCTCGTTGACTCTCTGAAGTGGGGTGGCTGTGCTCTGCCTCAACCCGCCTGTGCCTCTCTTCTCTCCCCAGACCAAAGAGCGAGGCTCCAGCCGGGTGCACGCGCTCAACAACGTCAACAAAGTGCTGCAGGTCCTGCACCAGAACAACGTGAGTGCTCTCTTCATTCTTCTTAATTGTCTCTCTCTCTCTCTCTCTCTCTCTCTCTCTCTCTCTCTCTCTCTCTCTCTCTCTCACACTCTCTCTTCACCTCTCTCTCTCCCTCTCTCACAGGCCTCACCTCTCTCTCTCCGTGCCTTGACTTTTTTATAGACTTATGAGTTCCCCGCTCACCTATCCCACGCCCCTGTCCATCTCTAGTGTCTCAACCCCTCCTCTCTCACATGTCTTTCTTTCTCTCTCTCTGGCCTCCGGTGTCTCACGTCTGTTCCTCTCCCTCCTGCCCTTTCTGTCAGTCTGTAGCCTTCCTCTCCCTCCTTTCCCCTTCGGTGTGCACCTCTTCCCACAATGGCCCGTGTTCACAGTGTGACCTTGGCCTCGGGAGATAAGACGCGGGCCGTGCTTGGGGGTGCTGCACCGGGACAGAGGCCTCCTGGGAGAATAGGTGTTTCCCCGCAGGGGGGTTGTGGACCAATGTGTGGGTTAGGGTGACATGTTGCCATTGTTTGTGTCTAAAAAAAAACTTGGTTGGTGTGTGTGTGTGCGTGTGCGCGTGTGTGCGTGTTTTTGTCTATTGAGACTCCAGATCACTCAGCTGGTAAACTGTGTCACCTTGCTGTAAATCCAACCGGGGTTGTGAAAGATGGTCTCGTGGAACTAATCAATCCCCTTTCATGCAGAATGGCCGCTTGACCCCCCTTCAATGTTCCAGCCAAGTCCCGTATTTCTCTAGCTTTGTATTTACATTTAATCCTTGCATGGATGGCTTAACTTTACATGATTAGGCACACACACACCTACACACACACGCACACACACACACACACATACACTCTACACATACACATACTACACTGCGGCCGCACACACACATGCGCACACTCACACAAACACACATGCACACACACACCACACACTTAGAGAAACAGGGCAGCCATCACGGGGTGTTGGGATATCATTAGTAAGCTTTAATTCAGCATGAGGACTTGTTCAGACAGAGAGGTGTGGACATTAACGTCGGGCTGCATAGGGGCCAATTGACTTCTGAGGCCAAGCGTGACACGTACAGGAGGAGACATGGACTAAGCCTCATAAAGTCATGTGTGTGTTGTCGCCATGACCACGCTGTGTTTCATCTCAGGGACAGTGGAACCTAGTGGACTGGCTTCTTTTCACTTTTGACAGTGCCTTAAAGACGTCGATCATCTTCAAATACTCACTGAACCTCCCTGTCAGGTGGACTATACATATGTGGTGAACATATGAGGGACAGGGGACCATGTTGAAATACTGACACTCTATATCTACCATTCTATCTCTGTGTCTCTGTCAGGTGGACTTGATCAACATAAGAGGGACAGGGGGCCCATACTGACTCTATCTCTCTACCATTCTGTCTATGTCTCTCTACCACTCTGTCTCTGTCTCTAAACCACTCTGTCTCTGTCTCTCTGTCAGGTGGACTTGGTAAACATAGGGGGGACGGACATTGTGGACGGGAACCATAAGCTGACGCTGGGCCTCATCTGGAACATCATCCTCCACTGGCAGGTGAGCCCACACACACACACACACACACACACACACACACACACACACACACACACACCTCCTTCCTCTCCTTGCTCAACCCTCTAGTTAAACCCACTGCTTAGTCTCTATACTCACTGGTTTGCTGGTTGGCTCTGTGTACACTAGTCTTTATACCTATTCATGCACACACACACACACACACACACACACACACACACACACACACACAGACACGCACACACACACACACACACACGCTCACACATATTGATGAAAGGAGTTACGAAAGCTCAACAGTAGAGCTGTAGAAAGCCATTGATTTAGGAATACATAGCCGAACACTGTCAAAAGGCAGGCTGCTGAAAGCAAGCAGCGAGGAGAAATTATAGCTGCTTTTTCCCTCTCTTGGCATGTACCGGTTTTATGGAGTATATCTATTACAAAAAGCTTCAGTTATGCTTGTGTTATCTTACACTGTGTTTGTGTGTGTGTGTGTGTGTGTTCCCCTCCACCAGGTGAAGGACATCATGAAGGACATCATGTCCAACCTGCAGCAGACCAACAGCGAGAAGATCCTGCTGAGCTGGGTGCGGCAGTGTGCCCGCTCCTCCCACCCAGACGTCAACGTGCTCAACTTCACCACCAGCTGGGCTGACGGCCTGGCCTTCAACGCCGTCCTGCACCACTTCAGGTCAGGAGGGGGGCCCGGGGTGGGGGCCCCAGGGGAGCGTGCTGAAGGTTTGGAAGGAACAGCCTCTTATAGGATTCCTCTATGTCCCCGTCCCAGACGGGATGCGAACCTGGGGAGTTCCGGGGAAGCCGGGGGAAAAAAAAGTCAATGAGAAAGAACAGCCAGATAACCCCCGACCATATAGTCTGCACCTTTGACCCTTTTCTGGGTTGTCTCTCTCGCTTTTTCCGTGTGTGTGTGTGTGTGTGTGTGTGTGTGTGCGCGCCCCCCTGTGTGTGCCACTGGTGAAAGATTGTACAGACCATCAGTGGGGGTACTGCCTGCTTGACGTGTGTGTACACAGTCCAACACAGCTCTGTTTACTCTCGCCCCATCATGGCATTGCGTGGGTGTGCCTATGTGTGTGTGTGTGTGTGTTGTCTTTAATTTTTTTTAAAGAATCACAAGCAAAAGAAAAGCTTGCAGTGTTCCCTGGAGCTATAACCTTTTGTGTGAGCCAACATAACACACACACACACACACACACACACACACACACACACAGACACACACACACAGAGCAGTAGCCTGTGAGAGGGGGCCACTGTTGGTTTAGACTTCAGGGCAGGGTTTAGGGTTTAGGTGGATCAGTGAACACACACATTCCACACCCCACACCCGACTTGACACAATGCCCCCTGCCCCCTGCCTCCTGGCTGGGGGAAGACACTTGTTTGCACCTGACACATACTCTGGTTTCCAAGGAAATCACATGAATCTCTGAGGCAAACACTTGGTTAACCAATTATGAACATTACCGTTCATGTGTTTACAACCATGTCAAATTCTGCATGGGTGAAATTAAAATGACTGAAATGTAGATTTCAATGGCAGTTGTCTTTATACAAAGTGTCTGCACTTTGAATATGCTAATGTGTGTGTGTGTGTGTGTGTGTGTGTGGGGGGGGGGGGGGGGCACGCGCAGGCCCAACGCGTTCAGCTGGGAGCGGTTGGTGAGCCTGAGTCCTGTGGAGCGACTGGACCATGCCTTCAGAGTGGCCAAGGAGCAGCTGGCCATAGAGAGACTGCTGGACCCTGAAGGTGAGGCAGGCCGTCACGGCACAGCCCACGCTCTCCAGGAAACGCCGACACGCATCGTCAGGCATACATGCACAGCGGCATGCACGAGCTGTCATGAACATGCATCCTGCAAATCCACAAATGACACTGTTACAGGCTAAAGAGCCGCTGTTTGAAGCGTGCGTATTGCAGTTTCTTGCCATGAATTTGTCCATCCAGGGGGATAGGGGAGGGGTGGGGGGGTTGTGTCTTACGTCACGGCCGAGGCTACCTCACAATCATGTCAGCACTTCAGCGCTGCGTGCCTTGACCTGCTTCACCCCGCCCCTCCCTCTCTCCCTCCCCCTCTCTTCTACCACCCTTCTCTTACCCCCCCCCCCATTTATTGCTATCTCAATCCGTTTGTTGTTTTTTTCCGCTCTCTTCCCTGTCTGCCCTGCTTGTGTAATTTTGGTGGTTTCTCCCCTCCCTCCCTCTCGTCCTCCGTCTCTCCCGCCCACTCCGTCTCCTCCAATCAGACGTGGCGGTGCAGCTGCCCGATAAGAAGTCCATCCTGATGTACGTGACGTCGCTGTTCGCCGTGCTCCCCAAAGACGTGACCATGGAGGCCATCCGGGAGGTGGAGACGCTGCCGCGCCGGTACAAGGTGGACGACCCGGGCCTCGCCCCCCAGGTAGATGGACCGTCTGTCCTGAACCCCATCCCAAACCCTAACCCCCAGGTAGATGGACCGTCTGTTCTGAACCCCGTCCCAAACCCTAACCCCCAGGTAGATGGACCGTCTGTACTGAACCCCATCCCAAACCCTAACCCCCAGGTAGATGGACTGTCTGTACTGAACCCCATCCCAAACCCTAACCCCCAGGCAGATGGACTGGATGCACGCCTGTACCCAGCCCTATCTATAAGCCTGTCTACAGCATGTTACCTATCTAACCCTAACCCACAGGGAGCCCAGCACCTGGTAATAGCAACAGCTATCATTTCATTGTTCTACCATATCTAATCTTATCTGTCTTGTTTATCTGATCTATGGAATGTAGCTAGTTATCACGGAAGATTAAGGTGAACCGAGGGCTGTGGGCGATGATTCAAAGGTGTATTATGTGTATTACCAGTTGCCAGTGCGGACCCTGAGGCTCCATTCACCAGCCATAAAGCAATGTTTAATAACAGTAATCTCTCTTAATGTGTTAAATAGCACCAGTACTCAGACATCATTTGGCTCGACGTTGACAGGTACTAGTGGAGGACCTTGTCTGCCAGCCCTCTCTGTGTGTTTGTGCTTATGGATGTCTGGATGACTCACTGCCCATTGAAGCAGCTCCGCTAATGAAAGGCACAGTGGGATTCCGAGGCAAATAGGGACCAGAGGCCATGACTCATCCATCACCTCGCACCCCCCTCGGACAAGGCGCAATGGGCTGGTCCGCCTTGCTGGGCCTGTGGTACTGCAAAATTAAAGGGGACAGAAAAAAAAGGGCGGGGAGGTTAGACTAGATTTGGGTGGGTTTGGTAAAAGGGTGGTGTGCAAGCTGGACAGCCCTGAAGGCTGGGAGGGTGTTGACCTGAAAACATCGCCGAACCCGATATTCTCCCCTAGCACATTGCCGTTCCATGAGCATTTTTGGTCGTGCTATCCCGCTTCCTTCAGAGTTCTGTTAGGTTTTATTGAGGCTCCATGGTGCCGGACCACTATCTTATGCTCAGGCCTGCTCCCTGTGCGTCTCCACAAACTGAAACCTCCAACTCATTGCAACGTTAATATCACTCCCATCCCTCTACAGTTAGAGTGACATCATTTTGTGCCCTGGGAATATTGTCTAGTTTTCACTGTTCTAGTAGAAACCCAAATTCCTTACGACTTATATTTGGGTGTGTGTGTTTGTGTGTGTGCACGATGCTTGTGTCTATTTGTGTGTGCGTGGTTGTTTGTGTGTGTGTGTGTGTGTGTGCTGTAAGGGCAGAACGCTGGCGCTTCCATTCCCTCCAGCCTCTTCGTTCCTAATGTCCCAAACCCCAAAGGGCAAACTCCCTTCCCACACCTTGGAAAGCGTGCTGGAAAAGCCTCTCTTTAACTGAGATTGCTTCGGCACAATGAGAACTCACTTTCCTGGCACATTTCCTCTCTCCACAGGAAGTGATGCGTAAGGTTGCTGGAGAATGATTGAGGAGAGGAAAGAGGCATAAAGAGTCTTTGTTCGTGTTTGCTGTATTTTTTCTCCGGTTTTGCAGAAGTGGCTTTCAAAAGGTCTTTATGCAGAACGAATGAGTTTTTTCGCGTGGTACGCCAGCGAGCTAGCATTGATGCTGACTTGATTATTAACCTTGTTCTCCAAGTGGGATTCTGAGGAATGACAGATTGCCTCCCGGAGAGAGCTCTCATGGCAGTTGGCGTGGTAATGATTGACATGCCCCAAAACCTCATCTCTTTGGAGCTCTCTCTCTCTCTCTCTCTGGCACTCAATGTTTCTCAGCTTGCCACACTCACTTTTCCACCAATTTCAGTTTTTTTTATCCGTCTACTCTTTGGACTGTCCGTCGTTCTGTTTATCTCTTTGTACCCTCTCTTTTTCATTTAGATGTCCGAACGCTCTTTCTGTCTCTATTTCTCTCTCTCTCTCTCTTTCTCCCTCTCCCTCTTTCTCCCTCTCTCCCTAACCCTCTCTCCACACCAGGGTTAGGCTGGGTGCTGGGCTAACAAAGACGTTTACAACATGTGGGGGCGTCTGGTTCCAAAATGGCCAAATGTCATGGAGCATTTTCAACAGATGACCTTTCCCTGTGCTGCTGCTACATAGGCTCCCGGGGAAACAAAGGTCCTCCTGCGTCTGCCAGAGCCAACCTCAGCCTCTATTAGCATTTCCCTGGTCCTGGACCGGCTGCGTTTGGCCACGGTTTGGATTTTTCTTGAAACCTTTCCGTTTCATCCCGGTCCATATGAGAACTGGTTGAGCTTTTTCTTGTAAGCACTTAGTGGCCTTTTGTGTCCCCGAACGACTCGCTGATGGGCTTTTTGATGACCCCATACGGCTTGCTAAAAGTTTCAAGGGCCCACTCGACTAAAAATGTAATCATGTCCATTATTTTGAGCCCTTCCCTATGTTGTCTCTGTCTTTCATCTGTGCTTTGGTCCGGTTCTTCTGTCTCTATCTTAAACTATTTGGCCTTACAGATTCGAATGCCATTAACCCCCACATCCCTTCACCGCTGCACCATTTGTGTTGGCACTACGTTACCCAGCATTCCACCCACTCTGCCGTGTTTGCAGGGAGCCGCGTCCGGTGTTATTTCTGGAATGAGGCTTGACCTGCCCGGCTTGCCAGGGGCGCTCTCTGCTAAGTGTCTGGGTCCTGTATTAGCAGCCAGCCTGGTATTCTCTTTCAGGGGCTGGGCTCTGTACCTAATGGCCTTGGTCTCCTCCAGACATCTGACACTTATTTTCATGGTACACACACACACACACAGATGACATAGATGACCTTCAGACTCAGTGAGTTTGTTTTACACGGAGAAGGGCAGGAAGTGATCTATTAGGTCGAGTTGGCGGGCAGAACAATGTTCTGTGCGACGGGTCTGGTCGTTGGTAAAGGCCATAGCATTGATCTCCTGTGCCTGAGTTCCCTTTGCACTGTTCTGAGTGTATGGCTGAGACATAAATGTCTGGTCGCCTCAAGGCCTTCCACACGGCGTCCTTTCACGATGTACAACATGATAGATACAGGCTTTCTCTCTGTTAACGATCCCGCTGCTAAATCAAAGGATGGCATGCCACATCGTTTGAACATCGTCAGGCCTTCCCCTGGGAAAAGACGGAATAAATCAACCCTCCAGAATACGAATAAATCAACGCTCAGAGTCAATGTTCTCCCGCGTCCCCCCCCCCCCCCAGCAGGTCCCGGGTGTGGGTGCGGATCCAGAGGGGGCTGGGGGCAGCCCGCAGGCCGACACCCCCAGCAGGCTGGCGGAGACGGCAGAGGAGGAGGAGGAGGAAGGCGACGAGGGCCTCCTGGAGATAGACCTGGACGGCTACCAGGCCACGCTGGAGGAGGTGCTCACCTGGCTGCTGTCGGCCGAGGACGCGCTGCACATGCAGGACGAGGTGTCGGAGGACGTGGAGGAGGTCAAGGAGCAGTTCCACACCCACGAGGTAGGAGGGGGATGGCATTCAGGGAGGGGTGGCACCGAGGGTTATGTCATTGCAGGCATGCGTACACCAATATCCACAGTCACACACACACAGCTGCACACACCCACACACACACACACACACACACACACACACACACACACACCCACACACGCGTACCCACTAAGATAATCTCCCTGTAAAGGCATTCAAGGCCAGTGAAAGTGTTGTGTGTGACACTTCAGTTCCTACGAATGTTGGTGTAAAGACCTTTCAAATGAGAGAACTCAAAGTCATTGTGCACCTTCCCTTGGTTTCATGTGAATGCCCAAGTGCTGATCTACAAAGGCAAAACAAGAGAGCTGTGTGTCACTGTGGGAAGTCTGGGCCCGCAATTTGTTGATGCAATGAAGGTCGGCATCAACACACTCGAGCACACACGCGCACACACACACGCAGTGAGCGGTCCCTCTATGTCCTGCTCAGTGATAAGTCACCCATCCTGCTTGAGCGTTGGATGGAGGACAGTAATGTTCCAGGGAAAGGGCCTACCACGTCCAAAGAACATGCTCGGTACATGTTGGGAATGCCAGGAATTCTGCTGAGCAGAGCGCAGCGCTCCGTAGACCCCCCGTGCGCGCTCTCTCTTTCACACTCCAGATCACTGTGTGTTTGCGAGGGTGTGGAACTTGTGCGAGTGTGTGCAGGGGCTGTGTGGTTGGCTGGCTGCGTATCACACTTGGCTGGAATGGGACTATTTGAGAGTCTAATGTTTGGAATCCAGGTCAGAACAGAGTCAGAGCTGCTCGAGAAAAACAAGAGCTCCAAAGCCCAGAAAGAAAAGAAAACCATGGGAGAACATTTTCAAGTTTTCCCCCCTGCAACCCTCCCCTCCAACACGCCCTCGTCGCCCCCAACCACAACATAAAACAGAGTGCGCTCGGCGGTGCTTCCCCTTCTGGAAAGTGCTTAGTCATCCAGCAAGAAGAGCTATAGACAATTAGTCAATTCATGGGGCCAGCTGTTTGCAACCATAGCTAAGGCTAAGCAGCTCCCCAGTGGGGTTACCTTGCCAGCCAGCCCCCCACCCTCCAGCTTTCATCTCTCTCTGTCCCCCAAAAGAGGTGACTCTCTTTGACAATGACGCACTCCATTGAACCCCTCTCCCACTCGCCTTCAAAAAGACCAGCGAGACCGACGCTACGGCAACAACGGTGCCAGGGCTGCCCGTGGTGCCGAGAGGCTGGCGAGCGCCTTGAGAGGCGGGAGGATGGAAAACGGGTCCAGATGTTCCCGTTGCGACTGCCAAGTTCTGCCTGCCAGCCTTAGAGGCCCGGCCAGGTTCAGGCAGCAGAGCCCTGTAAATCTGTCCCCCGCCGCGGCACAGAGCATGAGCGCCTCTGGGGGGGGGGGGGGGGGAGTTTAAACGCTGCCGGGGTGGGGGCCGGGGTGTTTTTTGGGGGGTGGGGTTAAAGCAGTTTTTTTTTCATATTTA
>JAVQJS010078244.1:0-15062 GCA_036024795.1 Galaxias rostratus
ACTTCAAAGCTGGACTTGTAATTCTATAATGTGAAATGAGACTATCGCAGTTTAGGTAGCAATCCTGTATTTATGTGAAACACCATGATCATAAGAAAAATATTTTTAGACATTTTATGAATGTCCTTTCCTTTTACCTTTTCTTTCTTTTTCCTGTTTGATGTACCAGACTTCCTCGACTCTTTCTTGGAAGGAGGGTTCGCTGGGGGCTCCAGCTGTTTGCGCTTCTTACTCTTGTGGTTCAAAAGGGATTTGGCACCTTTAGCCCCTTCGTGATGCAAGCTGTCCTTTAATGGCGTACCCGTCCTGGAAATAGCAGCACGAGACAAGATCATGAGCGTGTGAGCGGCCATGTTGATGCTGTTTTCACTGCCTGCCTCGCTGGCAGGACTGCAGGTCGGGAGTTCTGGAGTCGCAGGAGGAACCAGTTGTCTGGGGGTACCCTCCCCATCCCTGCCAGGCTTCTGCTGAGTTGGGGTCCTGGTGAGTTCCAGAGGATCCTCATGGAGACGTCCGGTACCAGAGCCAGGGGTGCGGGGCAGAGGAAGCTCTTGGCAGCCCACAGCTGGCTTCTTGGGTGGGGTCACAGGTGGCTGGATGTGGTGTAGCATCACTGCTGCCTTTATTAGTGGGCTGGTTTTGGAGGGGGTCTTAGATAGGGTCCCAGGGGACATTTTGGAGGCAGTCTTGGATGGGGCTCTCAAGGGAGTTCTTGATCTTGATCTGGGCAGTGATTTTGGTGGGGTTTTAGATGGAGGCTTGGGAGGTGTCTTGGGGACTGGTTTGCTGGTTGTTCCCTGGAGGGTGGTAGGAGGCTTTTGCACAACAGTAGGTGGAGGGCTGAACTCTTTTGGGGGAGACATGGAAGTAGAAGGTTGCTGCTCCTTCTTTTTGAGCCCGACCCTCTCAACTTCATTCTCCTTATTGGCTGTAATTTTAGGGGGCTCAGCTGTAGTCTTTTTCTCTGACCAGCCTTCGTGCACCCTAGTAGAGGTTTTATCAGATTGCTTGCATCTAGTCATCTCGTCTTTCTCCTTCCTACTATCAGATCGCAGTCTGAGGTCAGAAGACAATGACGTAGAGCGCTCTGAATGATTTGCTTTTGTTCCCTCAATGTCTTCCCTTACAGCAGATCTTGATTTTCTTCTAGACTCTGTCCTCTTCTGGGGCTCTGAATCTTGGGAGCTGACACCAAGCCTACAGTGGATAGCATTGTTAGACTGTTGACCACTGGACTTTTTGATAGTATTGTTGTTTTGAGCTTCAGTCTCCTGAGATGGGGAGGAGGAATCATCGTTGTCAGAAACAGCCCATGGCATAGATTTGGTATTTTCAATGCATCTTACAGTTTCTATCCGCCTTTTAGGCTTGGCACCACCTAAGATAGCAGGCTTGATTTTGGCCGATCTAGGGCTATCTTTTCCTGCCTGTTTGGCCAGAGGTGAAGCAGAAATGCTTGAAACAGAAGGCTTAGAAGATGTGGTGGATGCTAAGATCAGAACTGTATCTTCTTTTGTTGAACCATCAAAGCAGAGTATACGTCTGTGACTAGGGCTGGTGCCGGCTGCAACTTTAGACTGAACTGTGTTGTCTGTCAATTGAGATTGGATGTCGTTCATCACAATGGCAGAGGTGTTCTTCTCAAGGCTGGCCGCATGTGGTTGGACCAGTTTAGTAGTTGCAATTGAGGGAACTATCTGTGATATACTGTTATCCGTGTGCGACTGTGTCACTTTAGGCGCAGGAGGTGCTGTTTTATGAAATACTGCAAAAATAAGGACGTCATACAAATCAAAAATAGTAATGAAGAGTGGGTCATATTGGATATTTCAGAATAGGAGTCGATCACAACTTTCTACTAGCTCTTACTTGAGATAGCAGTGTCCTTGGATACCACTTGTGTCGGTGTGGATTTCACAGCTACAGACTGCTGTACTGGTCCAGGGCTGGGCATGGCTACAAACTGAATCAACAATACAGATCAGACAAGCAGACCACATGTTATCCCACACATTTCAAAGCCAAACAACACAAATCACATACACACTCACAACAGCGGGGGGTTTTTCCTCTCTCTTCGTTACCATTACCATGTGCAAAATGTAGAAAGATATTGATAATCTGTTATAATACAAAAGGTATGAACAAATGCTGTCTTTAAATTTTCTGAATGCCGTTTCTCCCATTAAATTCTCCTGTATAACCTGGCACACAATCCAAAGTATGTGGTCTGGTGCAAATTATTTGTCATCTCAAAGTGTCACATGCTTGATGCTTATTTTCATTAGCTGCACAAGACACTTTATAAACTCTGTTACTGACTTAACTTTTAACCAGAAACAATTTTCCAGATGCCACCATATACATTTATTTAATACATTAACTATTTAGAAGAATAATTGTATACACACTCCAGAAATATACTCAACTAAGCCCGCCTTCACCAACAACTCAATCAATTCAATAACCTTCAACCAAAGACTTTTGTTTTAGGAACTAGAAAAACCATTGCTGTGCACCTGATTGGAGAGAAGCTGGAACCTCTCCAACTGGTTCTGACCCACAACTGGTACAGGGAGCATCAAGTTCTGCATTACTGGCTTGGAGGGGGCGGTGAAGAAGACCGCAGATCCTGCAAGCCAATCGAGAGTGACAACCAACATCAGGTTTAGTATCTACTAGGTAACATTATCATTGTAAATTTAATGTCAGGTCCCTTATATTTAGAGCAGTAAACACATGCAAATACTGACCAACTGCTAACTAGAAAGTATTAATGTTGGGATAATTACCGATACAGGAGGGAGGCAGTAATAATCTTGCAATGCTTACAATTAACATTATCTCTTACTAATTATGGGATGCATCGTCAGGTGCACTCATATATAGCTATCGGTTCACGTGTTATATTTTCTATTCATTATTTGAATAGTTTTTTGGCCCCATTGAAATAAACGGTGAGAGATTTCATGGGTATATACTACCATCTAGAGTTGATGTTATGTAGTTGCACATTCTTATGTTAAGCTATGCTGACTGTCTTGGCTTGCAGCATTGGCTTGCAGCAATGAATGACTCCATCTGGTTATTATGCAGTTACCTCGAAAGACGCAATACTGTTATCCTTAATATTTACATCAATCATTACAATAATAATAATAATTTTGGTGCCTGATTATGGGGCCGTTGATAAATAATATTAGCCCAATTTTCCGGCACCTGAATACCTGCATTTCACTAGCAAAGCCAAAATGTCAGTTTGAAAGCCATAGACTCTTTTTAATAGGCATATTATATTTTGTTTTCGGCATTGTCCTAACTGGAAATTGTAGCTGGCTTGAAGTAAAATGTTGGTAATTTAATTTTTTTTCGTTATAGTAAAGACTTAGTCTATGTTAGTATGTTTTCGTTTCAGTGAAATCTTCGTCGACGCTTTGGTCCTGACTCCTGAGAGGAATTAACATAAATGGTTCTGGTTTGTATACACACGTCTAACAATAAGTGGGTGGTGTTCCCTGTAACTAGCTTATGCTATGCAGTCTTGCTAAACTAAATGATGAAGTTAGGAGCACTGCTCTGACCATAGTCTGCTTGTGCTGCAGTGTGCTGTGCGCTAAGGTGATCGGTCAAATAACTGCGATCCATCACATCGCATTTGCGCAGGGAAATGCATTTCTGGTTTGAAGTGAAACTTTTCTTACCACTGGGGTAACCTTGGGAGCAGGGTGGTGTTGCTGCCACATAAGGGGTTGTGGAAGTGAGGGACCCGGCTTGTCCCTGCACCCCAGTGGACACCAACACCTGCCTGGCTTGGCCCTCTCTGGATGACGAGTCAGTGACCAGGAAGTAATTGGTCGTAGCTCCAGTG
Source organism: Galaxias rostratus (assembly GCA_036024795.1). Lineage (NCBI taxonomy): Eukaryota > Metazoa > Chordata > Actinopteri > Galaxiiformes > Galaxiidae > Galaxias > Galaxias rostratus. The sequence goes on from JAVQJS010078244.1 coordinate 3,869, forward strand.
ATGGGACGATTAGTTGAATCCAGTGGCAGCTGTAAGATGAAGTCTCCTGGATGATTTTGCGTCAGCTGGAGGTTGCTCCTTTGAACCACCGCTGGTGCAGTCACCCCCACCGGGGGGGCTGACATCGCCCCTGTACCAGCTTTTCCTCTGCTCGGTGGATCGCCATCGATTGCTGCGGCCCTCTGTGCCTCGATGCTGTGCTGCAAGCTGCTCACTGCCTGTACAGTTTCATCCTGGCCAATGCAGAGGGTGAATGGGGAACCGGGGTCTTTGACTGGCAGCTTTGCCGGAGAAGAGAGAAATATGGTAGGGATGCTGTCCGCGGAGACACTAGACACAGCGTGGTTAAGTGCAGCGTTGCATCTCGACGACGCCTCTTCCTGATCATCGCTTATGATGATATTCAAAGTCATAATCTTGTTTGGGTCTTCTGTGGTGTCCTTGATAAGGTTGCTGGATAGCGGAACAAATGCAGTTAATGGACTGCCTGTTGTCCCCTTGGCAGTTGAGTTGTAACTGTTATGCTCTATTCCTGCCACTCCAGTTATAGTTGAACAAGTCATAGGACTTGAGTATCTTTCCTCAGGTGGGACGATGGTAGTTTTTCCTTGTGGAGCACTCACATTTGCCGAGGCAGTCTTTTTGCTTCGATCCATCACAGGATTGACAATAGCCACAGAAGAGGGTGAGCCAAGAGTGGAAGTGGGAAGGGCCGTTACAATATTTGGTTCACATTCTACTTGAGTATTTTTAGTTTGAACATTTGTGTGTCTGCTCATTGCTGACTTATCTCCCTCTACCCTGTTCACATCACAGTCAGTTCCAGTTGCTAACAGAGAACTGTTGACTGGGGTAGGACCCATTAATGTTGAGTCTGTCGATGCTGGAGTGACCGTTACATTAGAGGTTTGAGAAGCAGGCTGTGGCCTTCTTCCCTCTACTTTGGGGAGGTTAGATATTTTCTGTGGAGGAGTTCTGTTTGGGGCAGGAGGACAAGGAGGGGAGCCTGATGGCTCATCCATTTCCATAGCTGCTCCATCATCACTGAAAAGGGCATCAGCGTCTCCTTTACCAGGGGCAGCCGCTTGCTTTTCATTGCCTGCTGACCATGTGGTGTGACTGGCTTCTCTCCTCAGGCCCCTGGTGCCACAGCTGGTAGGTATGGATTTTGAAGAGCTGGAGGGAGCTGACTTCCTTGGTTTCTTAGTCTTGTGCTCCAATCCAGACCTTGACCTTCCTGGCATTTGTGTTGGAACATTGTGTCCCGTGGTGGGATCTTCACAAACCAGTCCTGTGAACAAAATACCAGAATGAATCAACAACCTAATACCAAATGGGATGTCATGGCAGCATTATGGGGGAAATACAATGAGCGTTTAGTTCAGTCTATAAGGGAATGTCTTTGACAAAAGGCTGGGTGTTGCACAACATCCTAAAGGCACACAATGTTTTATCTATGGAATTAGGGTTTGGCCCTCGAGACAATCCATTGAGCAAAGACAATACAACAGCGTAAGCCTTACCACACTCAAAGAGGTCAAAGAGAGCCTGAAAGGCTGGGTCTGATTCTGTCTGCTCTAGGATGTCCTGAATGGCATCATTACTCATGTGGATCTCCCCCTAAAAAGATGAGGGGGTTTAACATGAAGAAGGTGAGCACGGGTACTTTTTGGAAGACTAGGAGGAACCTCAAACATTTGTCAATGACAGCTCAAACCTGAACACCTAGATCCTTCACAACATTAGGCGTATCCCAAACTGTATCAGTACCTGTAGTCCCAAGATTTCATCTATAGACGGGTCTGGGTCCATGGCACCGCATGAGGCCTTCGATGTCTGCGGGCTGGTGTCACTGAAATTGAAAAGACACCCAATGGAAAAATGGTGTTTGTGTGTGTGTGTGTGTGTGTGTGTGTGTGTGTGTGTGTGTGTGTGTGTGTGTGTGTCATCTATAAAACAGCTGAAAATGGGTGGAAAAAGAGAACTTTGTTGTTATATTACCTTGATAGAATTTTGTTAATGTTTTCAGCAAGCTTTTCTTGCAAGGACCTGTCACCCAATATCTTTTCCCGGGCATTTTGAATTACCAGTTGCTGCAGAGAACACCCAAAGTGTTAAGCTAAGTTAAAAGTAAAACAGCTACAGAACATTACGCTGATTTAAACAGTTAATCTCAATTTTCAACGTTTCTGTTTGTTGTAGACACTCACAGGGAAGTTTTCGTTGCCTGCTGAGTCCTCGGTCTGGGGTTCCGTTCCCTGAGTACCGGCAGACAAATTGACTCTGCCGAGCACACTGCCGCCACTAAGAGCTCCTCCCTTCCTCTTTGGAGAGTCCCTTGAAATAAAATGTCTTCATTAATGCATCTACTATGATAATGGGTGGGAAGAAAAAATAAATAAATGCATCCAAGTTTTCAATGGATTAGTAAGACTAGTCTACTAATATATATGTTGCATAGTATTAATTTAAAGTAACAGGATCGAGGATTAAATGAAATGCATAAATACAGTCATACTTTTTTATTATTATTATTATCATTATTATATTTAACATTATTATTATTACCATTTCCGACGACCAGGTGACATTGGACTTGGAGTTGCAAACCTACTGTCTGGAACTATTATTTGGACCGGAAAGTCTCCTGACACAGAACACATGATAGGATCATATACATTTTCTGTCACAACTAGTTTCTCGTGCATATACGTATACATATCAATGGCGATCGTAGTTAAAAAGCTTCACCGTACCAAGATGAGCGTATGAATGTACTCACTGTTTACAAGGTCTGTCTGGAGTCTTGGTTCAGGATCTGGAACAGGAGTCTGCATCAAAGGGACTGGCGTGGTTCTATATGGTTGGAAGGTGTAGTTGATTGGAGTGGAGTTAACGGGCATGCGGTGAGCCGTCAGGCTGGCAGGGCTGATGGTCGTAGGACCTCCCATGGACGTGGAAAGTACGACAGGGGAAGGGGTCAGGGCCCTTTGTCTCATGGTGGTCATCCCATTTGGAGTTCGCACTGCAATAAAATAGGATAAGCAAAATACTTATTACAAAGTCACAAGCAATATACACTTGTCTGAAACACTGCTAAGCCAAAGACTGTAGCTCACTTTGAAGGCCTACAGGACGTAGGGAGTTCTGCATCGACCTAGGGGAAAATGTGTTACATTCACGTCATTAAGTGGCAAGTGAAATAACTGACACCATGCAGCTCCAAGTCAAGCCACAACTAATACCTAATAAAAAAAAACATTCTTCTTACTTTATTTGACTGATCGTGAGGTCTAGTTTTTTCCATAACGACGTCATCACAAGTGGTATCTCTTGGTTGGTCTCTATTAACAAAAAATAAAGACTGCTGGTTATAGAAGAACAGTCTGGATATTTTAACAAAATGGATTTTTTAGCATTGGATGTAATGAAGACCCTTAGTGCCTTCTTCCTAAAGGTCCCTATACCTATTGTATGTTCTGAATGCATTGGAAAGATAATACAGTAGTGCACTGACAACATTCTGGGTGAATAATTAACAAAGTATAGAACTGGTATGTCAAACTGTTGAAAAAATGGCTGTAATAGACGAATGTACCTTTAGTTTTAGCAGCAACATATTCATTCAAAATAGTTGTCAGGTTTTTGCCCAAGACGGACTGCAATGAAAGAATAGAATGGGTCAGTGTGATATAGAACAAAATTCCACAGTTCCCACCAGTAGAAGAGGTGCAAATACCTTTTGTTGTTGAGCATGCAATTTTAAATACGCTTGGCAATTTGCTAGTTGCCGAAACGGATTATATACTCACAAACACACACGCAGGTATAGCTCCATCCTCTGTGCTGTGCTCTGCATACTCCTTCAAATTGGGGCTCTCGTGAATGAAGGTCCGACTGGAATTGTAGAGACCCTCTTGTTGCAGGTACCCTGCAACATAGCCATAGAGCTACACTTGTAATTGGCAAGTATACAAACAACGTAATAATCAGCTATTATACACACACTGGATGACACAAAAGTGGGTTATCATAATAATCAACAGTGGACTGTTTTTTCGACTGGATAGCAAACTTGCACATAGAGATTGCTTGCGTTAGCTTATCTAAAACTACTACTAGCTCACGTTAAGTTTGACTTACCTAGAACAAGACGTGCGACATCAGACGGAAGCAACATGTCAAGTTGTGGAGTATACAGCAGTCACAAATTACATTTTCAGTCAAATTAGGAAGCCACGCGCTCGCAGAATAACGTTTAAGGGACTGTTATTTTAAAACACTCAAGGATGTTTTGTACGTAAAGCATATTCAAAAGGCGGGGGAAATTTAGGACTTCCCGGAAGTTCTTCAATATTTTGACAATGTGCCTCATGGGAATTGTGGTTCCACGCTTTTCTAAATTCACGTAAACATTAACGACAAAGTTCAAAAAATTTAATTGCATGCATTTTATATTTGAATATTATTATTTAGTTTGTTGTTGTGTTGTTCTAAACGTTACTATTGAGAAAAAATAAGCACGAATTGGCTCCATGTTAACCCGGATATTGTGCGCATTCAACCTTGGTTCGCGGGAGTTATTGCGTCGACCCATCATGAGAAAATGCCTCTAGCCATCAAATAATGCAATCTTACAGTTCCTTACAGCAACTTTTCATCAATACATGTATATCAAGAGGTATGAGGAAGACAAACTATCTATTGTGAGGGTTTTTAAATTTAATAAAGATGTGGATATTTCTTATAGATTGCAAACTATTTAGTAGCAGGTCGAGAAGTGGGTTGGTTGGCTAGCAGTGCCACTAGTACCGCGTTCAAAATGTAGAGCTAACGAACGATATTACTGATATTATTAGCACGCTACGTAGCGTTATCTGCTTCCTAAAATCCTCTCTTGATATGACACATGTCCATCACGGCCTAAATTGGGTAAATGTGTTTCTGATTTAAGATTTCATCACACACCCCTTAGCCGAAGAAAAATTACCCACTAATCAGACGCGAAATGAGCTTGGTACTCCACGAACTGTTGGTCTGCTGCAGGGGACTTGAAAATGACAAAGCCACAGAAAGAAAGGTACCGATTAAAGCAACTCTAATCAGATCAAATCATAGCAAGGATATCCGCCACGGAACTTGAACATGTAACTGAAGTAACATAAGTAGATCTAAACTTATAAAATTAATCAGTCCGAACAATCATTCCAATTGGGCCTGTTAGTAAAAAAAATGTTTTATTATTTGACTTATAGAAAGAGTCCGAACGCTTCAGGAGGCTACTTGCTTCTCCAGAAACTGTTAAGGAGTTGGATAGCATGTCAGCATCAAGAAAACCCAAAGGATCCAAACAACTCACTTGGGATACAATTCTCAGGTACTCTGTACTTTTGATATATTATATTTTGATTGTGCTTATTAACCATTTTAATTCAAGCAGTTGATGGTGCACCAATGATTTGTTGAAATATTGCTACAGCTAAGAAGTTTAATTCTGAAAGTAATTGAAGTTTACTCGGGTTTGTGTCAGATTTCTTCAGAAGTACCTCCAGAAGGAGACAGAACAGCTCCAGTCTGCCAAAGCCAATGTTTCTGCTACCACTCTTGCCAACCGGCAAAAAAAGATGCAAGAAATTAGCAGCCTTGTAAAATATTTCATCCGGTGTGCGAACAAAAGTAAGATGCTGTGCAGACTATAGCAATTTGATTTGTGCTTGTTGTAGCTGTTTTCTGCAAGAATTTATCATATGTCATATTTATCATATGTTAATTATTTCTCTGTCTTCAAGCAAACAGATCTTTTTTGTACCTATTCTTTTTTGAAAGCGCTACATTTCACAGTCAGTGCTCCCACGGGACTTGAAAACCCCTTTTATTTTCAAACAGTAATTCCTTTGAAAACTTATAAAAAAACAAAACATTTTTTGGACAAGTTTGATTGTCTGACACAGTTTTTCTCATTCAGGGGGCCCCCGTTTGAAGTGCAGCGAGTTGCTTAACCATGTCATGGAGATGTTGAGTAACTCCTACTGCTGCTCAGCCTATGGAGAAGATTACAGTCACATCTTACTGAAGGACATCCTGTCTGTCCGCAAGTACTGGTGCGACATCAACCAGCAACAGTGGCATGGTCAGTAGTCAATCTGTGATACTCATTAATTGATTATTATTATGATCATTAATCGGATTTCTTTGGTTTTAACATGTTTTTTTTCGAGCAGTATGAACTAAGCCTTTTATTTAATGTATTATTTAATTTGGTAGAAATTGCACGGCTCAAACATTTATTTTGGAATCAATTTTTTTGTGAACGTAGTTCACAGTGTTTATATCTGAATTTTAATATTATCTGTATTACCACGTTCAGATCTTTTGGACTTGTATTGTGGCCTGTTCAGCAGAGGGACACAGTCCATCAACCGTATGCTGCTGAGTAGAATCATTCACACAGCAGTCAAGGGATGTTGTTTACAAACAGACGGCCTGACCAACAAACTTTTCACGTTTTTCTCAGAATCTCTGCTTAATGCCAAGTAAGTGACCTGACATCACATGTCCAAATGATCAGCCGAAGTCAATTACAAGGATGTTTTTTTAAGGTCCTGTCTAATCCACTTTGTCAACCTAGCATTGGTTTAAAAGTAAACTGTATTTTTTACTTTGCAATTTTGATTTAAATATTAATATTTTTCTAATGACTATCCAATTACAGTGGCACACAAAATATGAATACCCCCAAAAAGCTAAGCAACTTTTTAATTTGGAATGAGATTTTTCAGTTTTGAGGGTGTAGACTGAGTTATAATTCTGGTGTATAATGAAGGTCAGAGAAACACCTGGCCGTGGTGACACACCTGATCTCGGCGCTAAACATCTTCCTGAGGTCTGCGGCCATGAACTGTCGCATGAGGGTTTGTCGATTGGGCGAGGAGCTGCTGACTTCCATGCTCTGCGTCTGGACTGAGATGGGATCCAGTACAGTTCTCAAAGAGGAGATAGTGGAGTTTTTCAACTTGCAGATAAGCGTCCATCACCCCAAAGGAGCGAAGACCCAAGCTACAGGTAGACTGTAATAGCTTTTTTTATACCGTTGCAATAAATCTTGAATAGCATCATCTTAAACTATGCCAGTCCAGTTAGTTGGCGATGATAGTTTTTTAATACATTTACACAGTAAACATTTGCAGCATAGTTTAAAACAGCATTGTATGTATTCCAATGGCGTCGTTTAGTCCAGCGGTGTATTATTTTGCAACTGTGTGTCCTTGTCAATAGTGATAGCATCAAATTCAGATTGGGCCTTTGCTGCAAATTTTTTTGGATTGAAGGACTTCCTGTCTTGAAAATATTTGTACAGTACACTTACCCTCTAGTACACTCTTACCCTCTACCAGGTGCCCACGCCGAGGACTGGACCAAGTGGCAGAGTCACCTCTATAACCTGTATGGCGCTCTGGTGGGAGAGATCAGCCACATAGGCAGCAGGGGGAGGTATGCCACTGGGAGTCGACACATTGCCGTCAAGGACAACCTCATAGAGCTGACTGCAGATATATGTCACCAGGTAATAGAAAGGCTTTTTAAAGATCTGAAGGTTTTATTGGTAAAGTCTTTGTTTGTAATGCTGTTATTCCTTGTCATTAGTGCATAGAAAGTCGTTCTGTTGAACTTTGAATACTCTTTTTATATAAATGTTAAGTTTTTGAATTTAGCCTCATTGACCAAAGCTAATGTGTGAAAATTACAAGCCGACTGTACATTCTGTTGGTGTCTGCCTGCCCAGCTGTTCAGTGATCAGAGAGAGGTACAGGTCCTGGAAGGGATCCAGGACCACCTGAGAGCCACACAGCAGGGGCGCACCAGCAGCCCGCTGGGCACACCTAGAAAGCGCCGACGCATGGAGCTGGGCTGGGAAGTCCTGCGAGACCACCTTCAACCTCACCACAGTGACTTTGACATAATTCCCTGGTGAGGAAAGATGGGTTTCCACACATCATACTATACAACCCCCAATATACCAGTATAATATAATAGATCAAATGCTTCTATTGTATATCCTTAATTCTTTGTCTGACAATGTCAGGTGAGAGCAGAAGTTTTTATATTGACACCAGTGTTCAATATAAAGGCAAAGTATTTAAAAATAAGTGAACTTCTTGCTGCTCCCATAGTTGGCATACTGTGTTGCCTAATTGTATAGAGCAGCCTGGAACAACCCCTTTGGTGTTTGAAGATAGTGTGCTTTTGTTGTAGCTTGTCTGCTTAACATCCTTACCCTTTGTGTCTCCAACCCCATACTGTCTGCAGGCTCCAGATCACGTCTGTGCTGGCTTCTAAGTACTCTCCTATGGTCCCGGGACCAGAGCTGGTCCGCCTTCTCTCAGTGCTGGGCCAGCTGCTGGGGGAGCAGCGGAGGGGTGACAGGGGGCCTTACGTGCTGCACTGTCTGAGGGAACTGGCCCTCTGTCAGGCTAGCCAGCCAGAGAGAGCTCTAGCCCACAAGTAGGGGAGGCAGACAATCTTATATTGTTTAGATAAATCTAAAGTTATTAGTTTAGTTGAAGCATGTTAAAGATAAGATGGCTCTTTCATAATCTTAGAAGCAGCGCCTTGTTCCAATTCAAATTTCCCAACCTACCCACAGGGCAGAGCTGGCCAGGCTATGGGGCAGAGTGTGGGCCAAGGCGCTCCGCTGGGTCAGTTTCCCCCAAACTGAGGCCCCTTGCTTGGGCCTACTGGCTTCCATCGTCCAGGGAGAACTCGTTCCCATAGACAGAGAGTTGTGGAAGCTGTTTTCTGGCAACGCCTGCGAACCCTCTCTGTAAGTTCAGGATTTTGAAACTGGACCATGGAGTTAACTATGCATTTGTCACGATGATTTGAGGTTTTGTGAATGATGCTGAGATTGTGGAGGACTTGCATGGAGGTCTGATTGAAATGTAATTATCGTGATGTGTGTTTGTTTGTACCAGAGACTCCACCCTGTGCCTGGCCCAGGCTCTGCTGAAGTGCCAGGTCCCTAAAAGCATCCTTGGTAGGGGCTGGGACTACCATGTAGAGGCAGAGGAACCCGCGCCCCCCAGCCTCAAGGAGGCAGTGATTGGTTGGCTCCTGATGAATGAGCAAGTAGAGGAGGCCGAGGAGAGTTCCCTGCCTCAGCCCATCATCTGCAGGTCAGCCCCGTCCTTAGCTGTCTCATGAACCGAGGAGGTCCCAGACGTTTAGCAGGGCATCTGCGGTTGCGGACACATTTGAAAGGAGGTTACATTACTTTCATTTACCAAACACCTTTATTCAAAGCGATATACAAAAATTGTGCCTAAAAAAGGATAATGGTAAAAACTACAAATCAGGTGCATCCCTGACCCAATCATCTAGATAAGATCTAAGCAAGCACATTTTCATGCATGAGTAGGTGTGTTGGTGTACATGCATCTTTGGATTGGTTTAGTACCATTTTCTTCATTATTCATTATGGTGCTCTTTACATTTTTGCCTAGAACACTTAGGCCTCACAAATTTAGCTTCCTTAAAGTTGATAGAATGTCCCAGAGTCTACTGTTGAAGGGTTGATTAGTGTGTATTGATCGCCTTTGTCTCACTGTGTCTAGGGAGATCCCTCCTTGTCTGATCCCAAAGATCCTTGTTCCACTGACCCTCAAAGACACCAGAGCAGGCATGCATCTTCTCCTGGGGGTAGCTGGTCTGAGGAGGTAAGAGAAGACCACACATCATCACATTGCACAGCACGTAATGTTAATGCACCAATATGGCACTCACTCAATCACTTCTTCATTAATTAAGTTTGGCAACGCAAGAACGAACTTCATCGGAATCTGAAGCGGCCCGCTGTGAGATTGAGAGGCTCTACCTCCAATTTAGTTTTGATGAGGTGCCCTCCGACCCCAGGGTGAAAGTTCTGGAAGGGTCGGTGACGTTAAGGGACATTAGGCTTTCTGTGGTGCACAGCCTCAGAAACAAACTGGAGCAAAGACTCCTATCGTTGGCTGACAATCTACTCAACTGCTCGCCTGACGTTAGTACTGTGTGTGTGTCTGTGTGTGTGTGTAAGGAAGTAGGTATGCGTTCATGCAACAAAAAAAAAGTGTTGAAGGGTTTTTGTTTTTTCTCAGATTGTTTAAGAAATGTTGCTTTGTGTTTATATCCAAACGTCTTATTCAGGTCTGATGTTTTTTTACGTTTGCTTCACCATGTTGGGTACACTTGGATCCCACTGCTTTTATTGGAAAATACAAAAGGGATAGGTGCCCATCCTTGTGCGGGTCATAGGCAGTAAGGCTTTTCATAGGTTTGTTTAAGTATTTCATACAGCATTAAAAAGAAGATACAGAGTAGGGACAGGCGTAAGAAATCTAAGTTGCCTGCATACAGATTTGAATCTGTGAGCATGGACACTTAGCCGGTCCTTGCTCTTGCTTTTGAAGAGTGTCTTTCAATAAACAGCAGTGGGCTTCATAATAATGCGGCTCCACCCCCCTGTCGCTCTCAGAGCACCCCACCAGAGTGTCTGGTGCGCTGCTGCAGTCTGCTGACTGGAGTTCTCGCCGGCTTTGTCTCCACTGGGGTCATCACTGAAGACGAGGCCTGCCACTCCCAACTCTTCCTTAAAGCCAAGGTGACTGCTGCCTGCTTCTTTCAACCCTCCATTCTGCACTGATTTTTTTAGATGTTTCTGAAGGACTCCTACAGAGTCCTCTCTTTCCATTTCACAATCTGATCTCAAGTAAGGTGGTACATGCACAGCATATTTGACAGGCAGTTGGGTATTATTCCATATCTCTTCATTAGTACATAAGTTATATAATCAGTCTGTTTTGTTTTGATAATGTTTTGATATTTTGTACTGCAGTCACTGGCCCAGGATCTTAGTGAGTACATCTCCAGCGTGAAAGTTAAGATGATGGAGGAGGGTGCCATGTTAACATTAACATCCATCCTGAGACTCTGCCACCAGGCTCTCCGTCCGGGTGTCAAGGTAGTATCTTTCTGATCAAACTTGAAAAGAGTTCTTCAGACCATTTTAATTGTTATTTCAAACTAATTGGTTAATAAATATCACCTTATCGTGGTGGAGAGGTTTGTGTGTCCCTATGAACCTGAGGGCTATGTTGTCTGGAACCTTGTGTTCCTGGTAGGGCCTCCCAGGGCAAATTGGTCTCAGGTGAGGGGCCGG